>JAOSBN010142284.1:0-25830 GCA_027563595.1 Erythroxylum suave | reverse complement strand
TGTTGTCGGAGATGGGTCTTCCATGCTTATGTGTGCTTGTGTTCCCGAATGTTGGGCCTCGGAGACGGGGTCCAACAACCGTGGCCTAAACTTGGTTAGCTAGGACAAGATCACTTATCCAAGGAAGCATGGTGGCTTAGCCATTAGGAAATCGCATGAAAATAATGTGGCTCTTTTGGGAAAACTAGTCTGGAGTTTGATTCACAATCATGATAAATTTTGGGTTTGTATCCTCAGGCACAAATATTTGAAGTCTAATGAGCTCCCGCAAGTTAAAGCTTCGTCCAACTCCTCTTTTGTGTAGAAAGGTATTGTTAAGATGTGGCATAAGCTCTGGGATGGTTACTATTTCCGATTAGGAGAAGGGGCTTCATCTTTTTGGTACACAAAATGGTTTAAGAATGTTTTACTTGTGAGTTAGTTGATTACGTTAATATCATGGATGTTGACTTGCGGGTGAAAGATCTTTGGCATGAGGGGAAGTGGAATTTTGATAGTTTGACTACTATAATCCCTGAACATATCTTAAATGAAATATCTCTTATTCCCATTCCTCATTTTAGCAGCCCTTGTGATACTTGGATATGGAAGAACTCAATTAATGGTGTTTATACTCATAAAAGTGGTTATTGGTGGTTGGTGTCTCATGTTCAAGATTGGCATAACTCTATTTCGTGGAATTGGTTTTGGCAGCTAAAAACTCCAGAGAAGATTAAACTTTTTATATGGCAGTGCCTTCATGATGCTTTACCCACTAATTTTCTTTGCTTTTCGATAGTTATAGCTCAACAGAATTTATGCACCAGATGTGGTTTATTCCCAGAAGATATTCTTCATTGCCTTAGGGATTGTGAAAATTCTCTTCAAGTTTGGAATGCTCTTCAGTTTACTGCTCTTATTGGTTTCTTTGACAATGATCCTATTTTGTGGATTACTCAATGGACCCTCAACCATGCAGGTTTTGCTCATGCTATTTGGTGGATATGGAGGTGTCGAAATGCCATTTATATTGGTTCAGACAATTGGACTAGAGAGATGGTGGTTTGCCATATTCAAAGTTCTTTTGAGGAGAGTAGAAAATATCTACACTTTGAGATAAGTCCTCATACTCTTCGGGAGATTTCTTGGCAGAAACCCCCTCCGCATTTTATCAAAATTAATGTGGATGGTAGTTGTCTTCAAGGAATCACACGCAAGGCGGGTTTTGGTGGTATTCTCAGAGATTCTGATGGTCTTTAGGTAGTGGGATTTTCTAGGAACTTAGGTGATGCAGATATTCTCTTAGCTGAACTTGAAGCAATCAAACAGGGTCTCATACTAGCTTGGATTAAGGGTTATAGGCCTGCGCTATGAGAGACAAACTCTCTTCTTACTAAGAATCTCATCATGTTACCTACTCCTCTGCGTTTTCATGCTTATGCAATAACCCTATATGAAATCCATAGCCTCATGCAAAAGGATTGGAGAGTGAAAGTGGATCATGTCTTTCACGAAGCAAATTTTTGTGCTGATCACTTGGAAAAAAAATGAGCTATCTCTTCTATGAGATTTTCCATATGGGAATCTCCTTCCTGGGATCTGGAATACCTGGTGTATGCGGATGCCCAGAGCGTCTTCTTTTTAAGATAGTTTTGTTCTTTTGTTTTCTTTTCTTGTTTTCTTTATCACCAAAAAAAGGATCCAACCCTTTAACGCTCGTTGTTTCCTTTTGAAAATAAAAAACCAACCCATCATAAAAGGGGATCTTGAGTCTTCCGAATTAGGGTTGAGCAATCGGGGAGTCTTCTGTCTCACTATGTTGAAGAATGCGTCCAAGGCAAGGATTTTTAGCTTTAAGACATATTTCTTCTTCTTTTCTTGATCATCATTTGGTCTATTTTGTTAGAAAACATCGAGGCTTTGTTTGGTTAGCATGGATTCTTATATGTGAAAGTAGTATTTTTCTTAAAATTTATATTATTATATTTGGTCCATTTTTTGAGTAGTTAGGAAAGTAAAAACTTTCCCAATCTAAAGAAAGTAGCAGCACTTTCCTTGGATTTTAAATCTCACCACCCCCTTATTATTTATATTACTTTCCTTAAGAATTTAATCTAAAAAATATATTACCTAATTCAATCCTTCCTTCTCTCTTAACTCTACGACAAATCTTTTATAATAATGAAGAATTTAATAATAATAATAATAATAATAATAATAATAATAATAACAATAATAATAATAATCATCATCATCATCATAATAATAAATGTAATTGATAAAAATAATAAAATTGGTAATAATAAAATTAATAATAAGTAGAAAATAATAATAATAATTAATAATATTAAGAATAATAAAATTAATAAGAATAATAAATTTAATAATAGTGAACTATTTGTATTTTTATTTTCAATATTAGAAAATTTTTTATATTTGATTTGAATTTTAAGATTTATCTTTGTACTCAGTTGAGGTTTTTTTAGTATTTTTCAATATTATATTTATGATATAACAATATTATATGATTAAAATATTATAAATGAAAAAAACTAACATTTAATATTATAACTTGTATTACAAATTAACATTATTTAACGATTTCAAGTTTTATTCGATTTGTAGGGATATATATGGAAACACAAGTTAAAATTAAATTACATTCCATGAAATACTGTTGCATACCAAATGCTATAATAAGAATTCACCCAACTTTTACCAAACACTAACAATTCACCCAACTTTTCTATTAGAATTCTTATAAGTATCCAAACATGTGAATATTTTTACTTTCCATAGATTTATTTTCTGAAAAATCATATTTCAAATTCACTTTACTTTCCCGCCAACCAAACGGGGCCTGAGGGATTTCATCAACCTCGCACTGGAGGAACAGAAAGATGTAGTTTTCTGTCTAGAGGTGGCATCTTCATCTTCTTTCTCGTCGGAGTTTGTGATCAAAGTGTTGTAACCAGGTCGATACTACAAGGTGAGTACTAACGCTAATTTGAAATATCTTGAAACTTTTGTACAATCCTGATAAAAAATCTAATAACTAGATGGAAGCTATAGATGAAACTCAGTTAATATGCATCCCTCTAGGTACTTTCTCTCGTATAAAAATTTTAAGACTACCCCTAAATGACTTTTAAGTATATAGAATTCTGTAACTGTGATGCTTGTTAGAGGTTTAGGAGTAGTCTGATATTGGTGTTCCTCTTATTATTTTTGGGTACCCTAGAGCAGAGAGCCTAAATTAGGACTATGCTCCCTATTTTTGGAATTTCTAGAGATTGTTTAAAGTCACCAGGAGGCCACCAACCCCCTGCTACATTTCTTCTCCATTTGTGTAATAATTAATTGCTCTCTTATGCTTGCAATTGCGAGTTTAGTAAGAGATGTTAAGTTCTGAATTTGCCTGCAAATCTGCTATTGTTTCTCTCCTTCCAAATCTCTTGGGTACAAGATGCAATTGCAACCATGTAGACGTCTTTATCATATCTAGAATGATTTATTTGCAATATATTTTGTAAGATGTCAATAACTCTATTTTGACTTTAGTGTAGTGAGTATAATGAAGACATGCTCTGTCAAATCTTTTTAGAAAATTAACACCTAAAAAACAAATGGTCTTTATCCTCTTCCTCCAGATTATATAAGACACATTGCTTAGAAACAGTTAGGAACTTTAATTAGTCATTATGCTGAGTTTATTCAATATGGTTAGCCATAGCAGAAAACTAGCATTAGGTTTAAGGATTTTTTTCCATACTAGCTTACTCCATCCCAAAATTGCATTTTATAGTACACTAATTCTTTTGTCTTCCAATTGGTTATATCCAAAACCGAAATATCATTCCATAAGTAAGTATCCTAACCCCCAAAGTGCCTATATTGTGGGATTGAAAGAACTTTAATTTCCTCTACTGGTAGAGACCAATTGCCATTTGCAATTATCTCTTTGGCCTTGGCCTTTTCTGAGAATCTATCTAAGATATCCCTAGCTGTCGGGTTTTGGATTAATGCCCCATGACTTTTCCAATTATCATATCATAGTGAGATTCTACCATCGGCCCCTAGGCTGCATATGAGTTGTTGAATTTTTCCCCTAATTTAAGGAGTTGTTTGAAAAATCAAGAATGGTTGTCTTTAGGTGTAATTGCCCAAAAGCTACCACCCTTAGGGGTGTAACTATGTATCCATTTGATCCATAGTGATCCATTTTCACCTAGGATTCTCCATAAGCTTTTCAACATTAGGCATCTATTGCTTCCGCTGATGGTCTCCAATCCCAAACGTCCAGTTTCTTTTCGTTTGGCAGATGTGGGTCCAACTTACTTTAGTTATACCTATTTCTCCTTTTCTCCATAGTTTTAACCAGCCCTTTACATCAAAAAATGTGAGAACACCAATAAGTATGCATGGACATTATGGCAAACTTTCAAAGTTGGAGTTTATCACCATAGGATAAAGTTTTATTTGTCTAAAATCTTAAGTTTCTTTTGTATCTTCTCAATAAAGGGAAGGCATTCTCTAAAGCATAGTCTTCTTAAGGAGATAGGAATTCCCAGGTAGAGGATAAGGGGGGGTCTTGATTTTCCATTCCAATAACAAGGGATAGATTATGAGTAAGATGTGCTACATTTTTTGACAAGATAAAGAATCCTTTCTAAAAATTTATACTCAAATCCAAAATCTCCTTAAATCTTTATAAGGTATCCATCAGTTAAGAAGCTAAGTGAAAATTAGCCTTGTTTAGTAAGATGAGATCATCTGCAAAACACAAATTTGTTAGTGAAAGCTTCTTACATTTAGAGTGTTACTTAAACTAAGAGGATGAAGAGGTTTTGTGCTTCAGCATTAAAATAAGTATTTCTACGCAAATGAGAAATGGGTAAAGGGAAAAAGGATCCCTTTGTCTAATTCCTCTTTTGCCTTTGAACATCTCTATAGGATTCCCATTAATAAGAATTCCGAAAGAGGTTGTAGTGATGCACTCTTGAATCCATTTAATAAACACCTGGGGAAAATTTATAACTTCCATAGTTTGCAATAGAAATATCCAATTGACACTTTCATAGGTTGTTCAGAGATCCACTTTAATGGCGCAATTCTGTGGAGAATTTCCTCTTGTATACCCTTTTAAAATATCCTGTACAATTAGAATATTATCATCAATATCCTTTTTACTCAAGAAAACTCCTTGATTCTCACTAATGATGAAATGCAAAGTAGATTTCAGCCTATTGACAAGGATTTTAGCAATGATCTTGTAAATAAAGTTGGTACAAGAAATATGTTTAAAATCAGTCCAAGTTGTAGGGCTATGAATTTTGGGAATCAAACACAAAGAGGTCTTATTAATCTCTTTAAGTAAAATGTCATTATTGAAAAACTCCCGCACTGCTTCTTTGATAAATTTCCCTATTTTATCCTTTTTTTGTGGAAAAACCCATTTAATGAGTCTGGTCCCCGAGGCTTTGATCTATTCATTTTAAAACAACTTCCTCTATCTCGTGAACAGTAACTTGTCTAGTTAGGATGTGAGCTGTATCTTGAGGAATCTTAGTAGAAGCAAAAGTCATTAGTTCTTCTCTATTAGATCTAGTAAACCCTTTGGTTCCTAAAAGCTTTTGAAAGTACACCATAGCATCCTTAGTGATCCTAGCTTGTTCGTATAGGAACTCCCCTAGCTCTGCTTTAATGGAAGTGATCCTGTTGATATTCCTTCTTGTTGAAACTGTATTGAAAAAGAATTTAGTGCATCAGTCTCCCTCCTTAATCTAGTTGATTCTAGATCTTTTCCTTAACAATGAACAGTGGTTTTCCAGTGCTTGCATGTAGTGTTTAAGTGCTTCCTTCTCCTCATCAACAGGCTTCTCATCAGTCAGGTTATTTGCTAGCAATTTTTGGGTGAATGATAGTCTCATTCTCACATCTTCTATCCCTTTTTTTCGTTTGTCCTCTACTTGCATTCAACCTCTTCAATTCCTGCTTAATGGCCTTGAGTTTTTGTATACAAATTAACTATTTTGTGCCATAAACCTCAAATTCTAAACCCTTGGAGATACTTCTTGAAGGCCCTTTATATTAGTAAGAAAGTTATTCAATATGAAGGGTATTTAATACTAACCTTTTTAAAAAGGTTATCCACTTAGATAGGGGTGTGATATGAGAAACATGGATCCAAAAATATATCTTTGCTTTCTGGAAAGTTTGTTAACCAGTAAACATTTACCAAGGCCCTATCTAACTTTTCCGAATAAACCATCTTGAGCCTTTTTTGTTGCTCCAAGTAAATTGATGACCTTCAAATTTTAAATCAAAAAGTTTCACATCCTTGATACAATCAAATATATCTGAATTATAGTTAAACAGATTACAATTGTAGCACTCCCTTATCGCAGGGTACACATTGGGACGCCCGAAGGTCATTCCGGGATATAACCTACGATAAGGGCGAGCTACGTTCGATCACTACATTCACTTCACATCGCATCATTTCATTATTCATTATAAAGCATTATATAGAAATCGCAATATTTTAAAACCCTACATTTTTCCTCATTTCATTTCACAGAAACTGAAAGTCTACATTGCATCTTTTAATAATTCCCGATATGTACATTATCAAAACCTAATACAATAGTACTATATGAATGAGAAAAATATGTACAATCCAACTAATATGTCCAAAAATTCTAACTGACCGACCTTTGAGCTATGACTTCTCTTGCCAAAACACGATCTACACGGCTGGTAGAGCTTTTCAGTAACCAGAGTCGTCTCTCGGTCCTGAAAAGACAACGTTTCAATTTTGGTGAGTTTTGCGAACTCAATGAGGTAACCATCATCGATGGTTCACTCAATTCATGCATCACATCAATACACATAACATATGATCACATTATTGCATAATTGATCACATTTCACATTTTCACTTAAGCATAGGCAAATTATGCATTTCAATCAATCAAGCATACATAACCAAATGCATATGATATGATCGTGAGACCTTTTTTTTTTCAACTGTTACGTTGTTATGACCGGGAGCCTGTACTGTCCCCTATCTATTTTTGGATATCGGGCTCATTAATAACTGTCCCTTATCCGATGAGGATACAGGGCTCATTACACGTTGACCCTGAGGCTCTGAAACACTTGTGAGCTCGAGGCTCATTTTCACTCGTTGAGCTTTAAGCTCTGATCATTGGCTACTCTAGTCACAACTTCCATTATCTGATTATGCATTCATGAATGGAATGCATGTAACACAATCAATCACATTATATAGCACATAGGTCTTCACATTCACATACAAGTAGCACTTTAATATCTCAACCCTCATTCACATTCATCGGACCTTCTGTCCGGAATCCTCAATCAAACACATCCATTCAATCAATTCAAATAGAATTTAACAACCAGAATTGAGTGAGGCCGTCTAGGTTACTCTTTAGTTACTCCTGAAGCTAATGCCTGGAAGTGCCAACAACGTCTAGAAGTTGACGTTCCAGTTGTTCCTCTATAACAAAATAATACACACATATATCACAATCTGAACACTTATGCGTGTTCATTAATGCACATACATAGAATGAATTATGTACAATGCATGTTTATGACAATCCCCGGGTATCCTTCCATCTAAGTTATCAAAACCACTGTCAAATATCGAACCTCACTTAATTAGTATTATTTGTAGGGTTTATACCTTAACAAACCATCTTAATCAAATTTCATAACCTAAAGAGTCATTTCAGATTCTCTCAAAACTCTAACTTTCGAGTCTATTATTCACGTTAAATCAAAAAATGCAATTGATATAATTTGGTCCTATAAGCAGAAAGTAGACAAAATGACAAGCACAGACGATACGGAAAGGCAGACGAAAATTTTAAAAGGCAGACAAAGTGCTAAAAGACAGACGAAGTGTCTAAAGGTAGACGGAATGAAACACAGACGATACGCCAAAAGATAGACGAAGTGTCTAAAGGCAGACGGAATGAAACACAGATGATACGCCAAAAGACAGACAAAGTGTCTAAAGACAGACGGAATGAAACACAGACGATACACCAAAAAATAGACGAAGCATTTAAAGGCAGACGGAATGAAACACAGACGATAAGAAACATAGACGATAGTTGGTCAACATAGACAAAGAGAAGTCAACCACAAACGATAAAACATAGACGATATGTGGTCAACATAGACGAAAAGAAGGTCAACCACAAACGATAAAATACAGCCGCAAAGTGGTCAACACAGACGATAAAATATACAACCACAGACGATAAAACACAGACTCAAAGTGGTCAACACAGACGATAAAATAGCCAACCACAGACGATAAAACACAGACTCAAAGTGGTCAACACAGACGATAAAATAGCCAACTACAGACGATAAAACACAGACAATACATCTTTACAGACGAATCATCTATGCTCCTTGACATCTCTAAGTCTTCATCAACTCTTATATAAACACCCAAGTATTCATACCTACTCAGTGAAGAAACAGAACATATTACCTTTCCATATCTAACTCTCCAAGCTAATCTTATACATCATTTTACTTCTATTTCAACTCTAAGAATTATTTCCACAACACCTAGTCATTAATAATCCATCAAAACCTAAATAACGTCATATCCCCAAATTTTCATCCCTTTAACACAATGTTCACGAATGCAATTATATGGAAATTCCATGTTCATGCAGATAACAGTAACTCATCAAATTTATTTCAAATTTTCCAATTCTAAAGAATTTACTCACTACCTTCTTGTTGAAAACTCCAAGATCTTCAGCTATCCCCAAAACCTTAATTTCATGCAAAACCACGTACTCCTCTGTGAAAATTAACCAACTTCTAGTTTTTCTTAAGGCAGAAGAAACACTTTAGGAGTAAAGGAAATGGTGAGGGATATGAAGAATCAGAGCTAACTCTCAGAAGGAGTTTGATGGAAAACTCTGTGTATGGGAAGAAATTTAGAGACGATGATAACAAGGAAAGAACATAGGGAAAGTACCAACCCCTTTTTAGCTCTCGAATTACTCAAAATTCTGACACATAATAAAAGCAATTTTACACTTGTCATCTTCCTAAGGTCTAAGTTTTTACTTAATTTCTTTTGAACTAACTCCCTCTAGCTCTCACCTTTACAATCCAACTATCTCCCAATCTTCATTCGGTTTCTATTCTTCTTTTTCCTATTTCCCATAATACTCTATAAATTTCAAAATAAATCATAAGTTCACTAAAAATTCATAAATCTCACAATTCTACTAATCAATAATATTTTCAATGTAGAAACATTCATAATTCTCTAAAATTAACAATTTTATAAGAATCACAATTCAATCCAATTATACCCGGAATTATTCATGAATACATGTACAATTAATTTAATGTGCAGAAAAATATCACTATTCGCTTGTATGAGCATGTAATACCTCTTACTGAACACTCCTATTTACTATTCTAACCTTCCCATAGGTAATGGGATGTTACAACTCTCTCCTCCTTAAAAGAAATTTTATCCTTAAAATTTTTACCTGTTGCTCGAACAGGTGGGGATATTGCCTCCTCATATGCTGTTCTATCTCCCTAGTGGCTTCCTCAGTTGAGTGGTTCCTCCAAAGGACTTTCACCAATGGAATGACTCTATTCCTCAACTGCTTGATCTGCGATCCCACAATCTTAATTGACTCCTCAACATAACTTAAGTTACTAGCAACCTCAATCTCCTGAGCCGGTATCATATGTGTTAAATCTGATCGGTATCTTTGGAGCATACTCACATGAAACACATTATGTAATTGAGACATCTTGTTTGGTAAAGTTAGCTTATACGCCAAAGGTCCAATCCTCTCAATGATCTCATAAGGACCAATGTACCTAGGGCTTAATTTGCCCTTCTTACCGAACCTCAAAACTCCCCTTCAAGGTGACACTCTCAAGATTACCTTGTCTCCCACATTGTACTCCATATCACGTCGATGTTGATCCATATAACTCGTCTACCTATCTTGAGCTACTTTAATTCAGCTTCGGATCAATTTCACCTTATCCACTGTGTCTTGTATCAGCTCGGGGCCTTCAACCATTCTCAAGCTCTCTTCATCCCAATATAATGGCGACTGATACTTTCTATCATACAGTGCCTCATATGGTGCCATTCCGATACTACTATGGTAATGATTGTTGTAGGCAAACTCTATTAATGCTATATATTGATCCCAAGATCCCCTAAACTTCAATACATATGCCCTGAGTATATCCTCCACGGTCTTGATTGTCCTCTCACTCTGTCCATCTGTTTGAGGATGAAATGCTATACTGAAGTTCAACTTAGTACCCATAGTAGACTGCAAGCTCATCCAAAACCTTGAAGTAAATCTTGGATCCTTGTTCGATACAATGGACACTGGAACCCCATGCAGTCTCACCACCTCATTCACATATCTCTGGGCCAACTGATCAAGTGAATTATTTTCTCTCACTAGTAAAAAGTGGGCCGACTTAGTCAATCGATCCTCTATAACCCATATAGCATCATTCTGCTTCTGAGTCTTAGGCAGTATCATGATGAAGTCCATAGTATTCTGTTCCCATTTCCACTCTAGAATGGGCAACGAATGGAGTTTTCCTACCAAAGCCTAGTACTCAGACTTAACTTGCTGGCATGTCATACATCTAGACACATACTCCGCCACTTGCCTCTTCATTCTAGGCCACCAGAAATGTTGCTTAAATGTGTTATACATCTTGGTAGTACAAGGATGCATAGCATAGGAAGCCATATGAGCTTCCTCAAGAATCTCCTTCCTTAAATCATCTACATTAGGCACACACAGCCTCTGTTTCAACCATAAAGTCTCATCCCTCAACTCAAATTCAGAATCTGGATTCATCTTCACTTTCTCCATAAGCTTCTCCATATTGGGATCTTTCCTCTGTACTTTTCTGATTCGATCATGTAACATCGGCCTAAGTTTCAAGGTAGCAATCAATGCCTCGTTGTGTTCCAGATTCAACTCCACATTCAGAGCTCTCAAATGAATCAAATTAGGTAGCCTCGATAAATGAATCTGAGCTACACTGGTACTAGATTTTCTACTCAAGGCATCAGCCACCACATTTGCCTTCCTGGAGTGGTACTCAATAGTGCAATCATAGTCTTTCAGCAACTCAATGCATCTCCTCTGTCTCAAGTTCAACTCTTTCTGACTCAATAGATACCTTAAACTCTTATGATCTATATAAACCTGAAAGGTCTCTCCATACAAGTATTGTCTCCAAATATTTAGAGCAAAAACAACTACAGCTAGTTCTAAATCATATACCAGATAGTTAATCTCGTGAGACCTTAATTGTCTTGATGCATAGGCGATCACCTTGCCATGCTGCATCAATGTACATCCTAAATCTTGATGCGACACATCACTGTACACCACATATCCTCCGGTCCCTGATGGGATAGTCAACACCGGTGTAGTAGTTAACCAATGTTTCAGCTCCTTAAAACTATTCTGACACTCCTCATTCCATCTGAACAGTACATTCTTCCTCAGAAGTTTGGTCAGAGGGGCCGAGATCAAAGAAAACCCCTTGATAAACCTCCGGTAATACCCAGCCAATCCTAAGAAGTTTCGAATCTCTGACACATTCCTCGGAGCTTCCCAATTCATCACTGCCTCAATCTTCTTCAGATCTACCTGTATGCCATCTCCAGTCACTATATGCCCCAGAAACACAACCTGATCCAACCAAAATTCACACTTACTGAATTTGGCATACAACTGCTCTTCCCTCATAATCTGTAAAATAACTCGCAGATGTTCAGCATGCTCCTTTCTGCTCTTCAAATACTCCAAGATATCATCAATAAACACAATCACAAATCGATCCAGGTAGGGCTGAAATACCTTATTCATCAAGGCCATAAAAGCTGTCAGGGCATTAGTCAGCCCAAACGGCATCACTAGAAACTCATAGTGCCCATACCTGCTCCTGAATGCACTTTTAGGTACATCAGCCTCTTCTATCTTCAACTGATAGTGCCCTGACCTTAAGTCCAATTTAGTGGATACCCAAGCTCCCTACAGCTGATCAAGATAATCATCAATTCTAGGCAGTGGGTACTTGTTTTTCACTATCACTCGATTCAACTGCCTACAGTCAATGCATAACCTCAAAGTCCCATCTTTCTTCTTCACAAATAGCACTGAAGCTCTCCAAGATGAAACACTGGTCTAATAAATCCTTTTTCCAGTAACTCCTGAAGCTGAACCTTTAACCCCTTCAGTTCCACAGGTGCCATCCTATATGGAGGGATAGATACAGGAGCAACACTGGGAACTAGATCAATCGTGAATTCTGTTTCCCGATCTGGTGGTAAACCAGGTAACTCATCGGGAAACACACCTAGGAATTCCCTAACTACTGGAATGTCTTGAGCACTCTGCTCAGCCCTAGTATCAATGACGTAGGCCAAATAAGCCTCACATCCTCCCTGCATCAACCTCAGAGCACTCATAAAGGATATCATCCTGGCTGGCGCTGCTTGACTAATTCCTCTGATCTCTTACAAACTTCTCCTATCATTGTAGTACTACCTATAGGTGTACTCACCTCTAACCCATATTGTAACAACTCCCTCTCATAATGTAATCTACATGCCAAATGCGGTGTGATAAAAGAGTGTGTGGACCTTGGGTCTCGCAGTGCAAATGCCTCAAAGTTATAAACAAGAAGCGCACCTCCAATTACATCTGGTGAGTCTTGAGCCTCCTACCTGGTCATAGTATAGACCCCGGCCTGGGACTGTGGTCAGTTACCCTACCCCTCAGTCCTCATGAAAGACCTCCCAACTCTTCCTCTGTCTCTACCTTGGCCTCTCTGTCTAGCCACCTCTACTCTGCTGGACTGTAGAATTACTCCCAGATCGCCTACTAACAGTAGTCTGAGCTCCCAAAGTAGCTGGGCAATCTCTGATCTGGTGATCCATGAAGCTGCATTTGAGGCAAGCTCTAATCAGTCTCCAACACTCACCACCATGCCTCTTCTCACAGTGCTCACAAACTGGAAATTGATTCTGTCCTGTACCCCTTCCATTGCAAGTCTGTGAAAACGTACCCCTCTGCCCAGATCTTGACTGTCTGGATCCACCTGATGATTTGAAGGCTCTATTCTAGTGCTTATTGAAACTCTTGCCAGAACTGCCCTGACTCTCACTAAGCCTCTTCCCTCTGGACCTTGTCCAGTCTTGACATGTTTCTCTCTCATCAGTTGTTTAATTCTAATCGAAGCAGCCCTCAACTCAATGAAAGTACCCAGATCTGACCGTGCCAACCTTGTCCTAATCTCCATATTAAGTCCATTCTCAAACCTCCTACACTTATCTTCTTCTGTAGGGATCAAAGCAGTAGCATAACCCATCAGCTCATTAAATCAGATTTCATATTCAGCCACTGACATCCTACCTTGCTTCAAATAGATCTTGGGCATGTAGTTGTCTCAGAAGACCTTACAGTTTTCCACCACTGGTAAACTGGACCCTGTAGGAGAGACACTGCATAATCGAACCTCTCATCAGGCTTGCAATCCATCTAATCAAATACCCTCTCTGTCCTCTCTAACCATCCCTCGGTCTCAGTAGGGTCTGTACTGCTATAGAAGTCCATAGCTCCCTGCTTTCGCAGCCAATCATACCTCCTTTCCCTTCTCTCAGGAACTCTTGGAGGCATCTCCTCATATCGAGGTACCGAGGACTCTCTACTGGCTCCTACCGATCCTTGGTCAGCTGATTGATCAACTTGATCACTTAGAACGGATGACCTATAACAAATAATAACTTTCGATCATTATCTGCATTTTTCACGATACTTTATGCTTAACATTCCTATATATCCCAATAGATGCCAAACCTTGCTCTGATACCACCTAAATGTAGCACCCCCTTACCGTAAGGTACACACAGGGACATCTGGAGGTTATTCCGATACATAACCTATGATAAAGGCGAGCTACGTTCGATCACTACAATCACTTCACATCGCATCATTTCATTATTCATTATAAAGCATTATATAGAAATCACAATATTTTAAAACCCTATATTTTTCCTCATTTCATTTCACAAAAACCAAAAGTCTACATTGCATCTTTCAACAATTCCTGATATGTACATGATCAAAACCTAATACATAGTACTATATGAATGAGGAAAATATGTACAATCTAACTAATCTGTCCAAAAATCTCAGCTGACCGACCTTTGAGCCATGACTTCTCTTGCTAAAACACGATCTACATGGCTGGTAGAGCCTCTCAGTAACTAGAGTCATCTCTCGATCCTGAAAAGACAACGTTGCAATTTTGGTGAGTTTTACGAACTCAATGAGGTAACCATCATCGATGGTTCACTCAATTCATGCATCACATCAATACACATAACATATAATCACATTGTTGCATAATTGATCACATTTCACATTTTCACTTAAGCATAGACAAATTATGCATTTCAATCAATCAAGCATATATAACCAAATACATATGAAATGATCGTGAGACCTTTTTCTTTCAATTGTTACATTGTTATGACCGAATTCCTAAAATGTCCCATATCCATTTTTGGATACCGGGCTCATTAATAACTGTCCCTTATCCGATGAGGATACAAGGCTCATTACACATTGACCCTGAGGCTCTGAAACACTTGTGAGCTCGAGGCTCATTTTCACTCGTTGAGCTTTAAGCTCTGATCGTTGGTTACTCTAGTCACAACTTCCATTATCTGATTATGCACTCATGAAGGGAATGCATGTAACACAATCAATCACATTATATAGCATATAGGTCTTCACATTCACATACAAGTAGCACTTCAATATCTCAACCCTCATTCACATTCGTCGGACCTTTTGTCCGGAATCCTCAATCAAACATGTCCATTCAATCAATTCAAACAGAATTTAACAACCAGAAATTGAGTGAGGCCGTCTAGGTTACTCTTTAGTTACTCCTGAAGCTAAGGCTTGGAAGTGCCAACAACATCTGGAAGTTGACATTCCAGCTATTCCTCTATAAGAAAATAATACACACATATATCACAATCTGCACACTTTTGCATGTTCATTAATGCACATACATAGAATAAATTATGTACAATGCATGTTCATGACAATCCCCGGGTATCCTTCCATCTAAGTTATCAAAACCACTGTCAAATATCGAACCTCACTTAACTAGTATTGTTCGTAAGGTTTATATCTCAACAAACCATCTGAATCAAATTTCATAGCCCGAAAAGCCATTTTAGATTCTCTCAAAACTCTAACTTTCGAGTCTATTATTCACGTTAAATCAAAAAGTGCAATTGATATAATTTGGACCTATAAGTAGAAAGTAGATAAAATGACAAGCACAGACGATACAGAAAAGCAGACGAAAATTTCAAAAGACAGACGAAGTGTCTAAAGGCAGACGGACTGAAACATAGATGATACGCCAAAAGACAAACGAAGTGTCTAAACGTAAACGGAATGAAACACAAACGATATGCCAAAGACAAAAGAAATGTCTAAAGGCAGACGGAATGAAACATAGATGATACGCCAAAAGACAGACGAAGTGTCTAAAGGCAGACGGAATGAAACACAGACGATACGCCAAAAGATAGACGAAGTATTTAAAGGCAGACGGAATGAAACACAGACGATAAGAAACATACACGATAGGTGGTCAACACAGACGAAGAGAAGTCAACCACAGATGATAAAAAATAGACGATATGTGGTCAACACAGACGAAGAGAAGGTCAACCATAGACATTAAAACACAGACGCACAGTGGTCAACACAGACGATAAAATAGTCAACCACAGACAATAAAACACAGACTCAAAGTGGTCAACACAGACAATATAATAGTCAACCACAGACAATAAAACACAGACTCAAAACGGTCAACACAGACGATAAAATAGTCAATCATAGACGATACAGACGATAAAACACAGACGATACGTCTTTACAGACAAATCGTCTATGCTTCTGGACATCTGTAAGTCTTCATCAACTCTCATATAAACACCCAAGTATTCATACCTACTCAGTGAAGAAGCAGAGCATATTACCTTTCCATATCTAACTCTCCAAGCTAATCTTATACATCATTTTACTTCTATTTCAACTCCAAGAATTATTTCCACAACACCTGATCACTAATAATCCATCAAAACCCAAATAACGTCATATCCCCAAATTTTCATCCCTTTAACACAGTATTCACAAATGCAATTATATGGAAATGCCATGTTCATGCAGATGACAGTAACTTATCAAATTTATTTCAAAATTTCCAATTCTAAAGAATTTACTCACTACCTTCTTGTTGAAAACTCCAAGATCTTCAACTATCCCCAAAACTTTAATTTCATGCAAAACCACGTACTCCTCTGTGAACACTAACCAACTTCTGGTTTTTCTTAAGGCAGAAGAAACACTTTAGTAGTAAAGGAAATGATGACGGATATGAAGAATCAGAGCTAACTCTCAGAAGGAATTTGATGAAAAACTCTGTGTATGGGAAGAAATTTGGAGACGATGATAACAAGGAAAGAACATAGGAAAAGTACCAACCCCTTTTTAGCTCTCGAATTACTCAAACTTCTGACACATAATAAAAACAACTTTACACTTGTCATCTTCCTAAGGTCTAAGTTTTTACTTAGTTTCTTTTGAACTAACTCCCTTTAACTCTCACCTTTACAATCCAACTATCTCCCAATCTTCATTTGGTTTGTATTGTTTCCTATTTCCCATAATACTCTATAAATTTCAAAATAAATCCTAAGTTCACCAAAAATTCATAAATCTCACAATTCTACTAATCAATAATATTTTCACTGTAGAAACATTCATAATTCTCTAAAATTTACAATTTTCCAAGAATCACAATTTATTCCAATTATACCTGGAATTATTCATGAATGCATGTACAATTAATTTCATGTGCAGAAAAATATCACTATTCTCTTGTATGAGCATGTAATATTATGCAAGAGCATAAAAATGCATCTCTTTCCTCTCACTGAACACTCTTATTTACTATTCTAACCTTCCCATAGGTAATGGGATGTTACAACAATTCCCTTAAGCTTCATATCGATAAATAGTGGAATTGAAATCACCAATAATAATTCGTGATCCTCAACCTGACCCTTTTAGTCTTCTTAGTGAATTCCACAAATCAGATCTCTAGAAAGAAGTATTAAAACCATGAAAAAGGTTGCCAAGACTATTGAATTCTCCATTTTGAATATCAATTTTGTATGAATGAATTGCTCACTAGCTTCCAATTTATCCACTTCCATCTTTTCCTCATCATATACAATAATGACTACCAAAACCATGGTACTCATGATTGGTCAAAATCTTCCAATTACTATCAAAACAACTTAATTTATTCAAATTCCCTAGTCTAATGTTTGTTTCCAATAAGTAGAATAACCTAGGCTTCTCATAATGAACAAAAACACTTAAAGCATTGAGCTTCGAAGGGTTATTTATTCCCCTTACATTTCATACTGCAATAGTCATACAGTAATGCTTTTACCTCTGGAGCCTTTCCTACTGCTCCAATTACTTTTCCTTGACATCATTTTTTCAAAATTTTCTCTTTCTATTTATCTGCCAACTGTTGTGTTATTTCTACTAGTTTTTAGGTTGTATTATGCTGTAAAACTTTAGCCCCACCCATCATATTTTCCGTCATGACAAATCCTCTTCTTCAAATCTAGTTCAATTATCTGGTTTATGGCTAAATTTTCTACTTCCATCCATATATGCTGGTGTTCTTCCAATGGCTATGTACGAATTATAGGTTCATACTATTCACTCTTGTTGATCTCTGTTGGGATTCTATCAACTTTATCTAGAGCCCTTAATCCTGTGAATTATCTTTCATAAGTGCAGCTGTGATCAACTTATTGGTTCCTTCATTGGAGGCTGTATCAAGCCCCAACAACTCCCAATTGTCTCCCCTCAGAAGTACTTTCCCTGTTGCTTACCATCTTTTACCATGTGTTCGTAGGGATAGTTTCCATTGATAAGTAACGATACATTGTCTTCTTTAAGAGAGTCTCCATCTGCCAACCTCAATATAGGAATAGTTTCTTTCATCTCTTTATAGATGTCTATACTCACACATAAGCTAGCATAGCCAACACGTTTCCTCATAACTGTATTTTCATCCATGCATATTGGCTTCCCCCAAGTAGCTTGTTAGCATGCTCAATCCTTTTATAGTCCAATACTCCAAAGGAATATTAAATGTTATTTAATCTGTGTTTTTTTTAATTCCATACCAGGTTGCCAAGTCTGGACGAATAATGGGAGCTGTGAGATATGCCATGGGCCTTATTCTATCACAATTTGAGCCTTAGATTTTGAACTGAAGGTAAAGATAATGTTGTCATTCTTAGTTAACGTCACTTCTTCTATGCCTTTACCTTTCCAATTTCTTTGAATCCATGCTTAAATCATAGGAAAACAAGATATTTTATCATGAAGAAACCAATAATTTCCCATCCCAAGTTTCTGCACCTTCCTTAAGAATGTCAATGCCGGGAGCCACCATTAGCTTTCCTTCAAGTTTAGCGAGGTGGGGGGGAAGGGGGGTTGTTGTAGAATAGAGTTCGAGGTGTCCCCCACCATTTGTTTCCAGGTTTCCCTATTTTTAGCATGAGATTTGTTCTGATTTGCTACTTGGGTTGAGTGGGTGTGGCATGTGGATGGGAAAGGCTGGTTTGCTGGCCGGAGAGTGCGTGTTAAGTAGGTTTGAGAAGGTTAGTTTGTTGAAAAGGAAAGGGAGTGAGTATCAATTATTATATTAGTGTTTTTAAGGTTTTTGAGATCTGGTTTAGATAAAGTGGTAGAACGAGATGAGATGGAAGATCAGAATAAGAGGGGAAACTCCAACTCCATTAATTAATGGAAGTTAAGTGCAACATAGTGGTTTGAGGGCTCAATGGGAAGAAAATCAAGGGGTTGGTGGAAAATGAGAAGATAGGAAGGGATAAAATAGAAAGCCCCAACTCAAAGGATTTGAGTGTCACAAATGAAAAAGTTGGGCAAAAGTAGAGGAGGAAAGAAGGTTGGGAGGTAAGCAGATTAGAAGATGAGAACCAAGAGCCATTTAAAGAGCAAGAGAATGTCTAAAAAGAATGTGGTGTCATCTAGTGAAGCGACTGGGTTTTGCTAACAAAGAGTAGGATTTAAGTAGGGATCCTCCTTTCTAAAGTTACATGAGTGTTTTTCTCTGCTCCACTACAAGGAATATGGCTTTTTTTTCTTTTGTTTCTTTCTCGTGGCATAGAATAAAATGAATGGGAACAAAACCAATTCATAACTTTGTAAGTACAACATCATTATTAGTTTGTTTTGTTTTGAATTAAGAAAGATTTTAATTTAAATTTACAAAATATGTTTGCTATTAATATTGCATTTTAATGATTAGAAAAGAAAAATAAAATTATTTAGATATATACATTCATGGGGCAAAAAGATATGCTATAGAGTAAAAATGAAACATCAAGTGATCTTTTAAAACAAAGGAAGGGATAAAGAAAACTCATGAATTTCAAAATTATCATAATTAGCATTAAGCTAATTGGATCAAGATTAAGAAAGATTTAAGAATTGGATCAAGATTAGAAATATTTTTAAAAAATTTTATTTGTAAAAATTAGAATAATCACTCTTGTACCCTTAAATTGGAGACTCTCTATATATAAACATATTAGGTTCAATCTCAATGCATATGATATTTTATTTTATTAATAGCAATTAATACCTTAAATTTAAAGAAAATCTCTTGATTTTTAATTATTTAAAAAACTTAAAAACGAGTTAATTACTCAATTTTTAAATCAAAATTGAGTATTTTGATGTTATTGAAAATTTTGGAAATTTGAAAATCTATATTTCGTAATGTTTTTAAAAGTTGAAATATGTAGGAGTTAGGCTAGCATAAAGGTTTGGATAGGGTAGGTGAATAAAGGATTAAAAAGTTACAAATAGGTGAAAGGTAAAAATTATCCCCTAATTTTTGCATAATGTCTAAGTTTGATCCTATAGTTATTTTTGATACCAATTTGCATTCCTAGTAAATGGTTATTTAACTATTTTTATATATTCATATTTAATGTGTTTTGCTTGTTATTTAAGAGTTTTATAGTATTTTTGGTACTTCATTCACTTCAAGTGTGTTTGCAAGTGACAATTGCCTTCATGGACCAAAAGAAGAAGAATTTTCATGAAATCGTAGCATAAGATAAAGATTTGAAGCAACTTAGACATACACGACCGTGTACATTAACTATGCAAGTCATTGTAAATGTGTATAAATTCAAAAACATTGTTTTTGGGCATGTATGTTTGCATAACTCCTAGTTTTTATCATACAAGGATATTATCGAAGGAAGTTTATAAGGAGGCGAGTTTAGAAGCGTTTTTGAGTCTTAAGGAACACAAAGAAGTGACAATTTTGAATAAAGGATGAGAAAAAACAAAGATTACATCACAATATCCAATAGAGAGCTTCATTCAAAACAAATTGCAAAAAGATTCATCAGAGATAAAAAGGAGATTTAGAATATGATTTCTTTTATTTTTATTTGTTCTTTTGAATATTTGATATCGGTTTTATTTTCAATGAGTAGGAACTAACTTGTTTAGTGCATAGGTTTTATGAAACCTAAGTTCTAGTGATAATATGAACTATTCTCTTATTCAATGTAGTTTTATTGATTGATTTATTGTGATTCAATTATGCGTTATATTCCTGAACTAATACATCCAAAATATTAATCAGTTATTTGATTTCATATGATTGATATTAAGAACTCCTTTTGTATGAATAGATCTACCATAATTGGATGGAGTTATATACAAACCTATAGATAGGTCGACATACATCTTCTAGATTAAGGTCAAGCCTAATAGTAAAATTCACAAATCAATAATGCAATCTTAGGGGTTTTAACTAAAAAGATATTTCATTTAATCAACCAAAGGTTAGTTGCAATAGTCTTGAGAAAAAGATTAACATAAATAGTCTTGAGAAAGATATTAACATAAGATAGGAATTTCTATGGTCCATTAATCAATAGTTTAATTGCATGATAAAGGGTTAGTATTTAAGAATTCTTAAAGGGATTCATCTCCTAGGTATTACTTATTTGATATTGACTTTTCATAATATTTTCCTTTTTTGAGTTTGTTATTGTATCAATTTTAATTTAGTTTATTTAGTTTAATTTTTAATTAAATCCACATCTTAATTATACGGTTAGATAATGGAAAAAAAGATTAATTAGCACTTACAATCCTCAAGGGATCAATCTATACTTGCCAGTGTTAACTACGGCTACACCATGAACTTACGAAAACTTGTAATTCTTTTTAAGCATAAAAATTATCAATCAAGTTTTTAGTACCATTATTGGGGATAGAAATATTAGAAAAGCCTAGCTTTTATTCCCTATCCATTTTTTTTGTTTCTAATTTATTTGTTTGTTTTACTGACTCTTTGATTGTCTTGTCTATCACAAATTTTGACTCTTTAGTCAGTTTATGTCCCAAAGTAATCCAACAAGCTTATTAGGTAAAGATGCAGAAATTAAAAGAATAGCTTCTAGAAATCTTCATAGAAAACAACTTAAAGAATTCAAGTTAGATCGAAAAATAGAGGACTTAAGAGGTCATATTGATGCTGAGGAATCATCAACCATGACATACCAACCAAGAACGATTTTGATTACGTTAGACTAGACTTGATAGGAGTAGTGTCCAACATTATTAAACTAACTGTTAACAATTTTGAAACTAAGCCAAGTATCATTCAAATGGTGCAATAGCCTTAAAATTGTATTATTGTTAGTGTTTGTATGTATTATAAGTGTTTGATTAGTTTAGAGCAAGAATTTTATCTTAATTTTATATTTCAAGAAATTTTTGATGTGTTTGTGAGTGCATGGAAATAGGAAATTGAAGAATGAAGGATAGTGTCGATGCATGTAGGAAGGCACAATCATGCATGTGTTTCCAAGCATTAGTTTTTCAAGTTTTGAAGGTTTAAGGCTATTTTTGGAATCCAACAAAGTGGAAAAAACCTAAAAACAACCCTAAAACCCTTAAGAACTATAAAAGAACATGAAAAACACCAAAAAAAAAAGCAACAGCCACTACATCAAAGTAGATCAAAAAAGAAGGATTAAAAGAGAGATTTGGGGAAATTCAAACATCCAGATCAAGACTTCAATAAGTGTCATTCTTTTTCCTTCATTTCCTTCATAGTATTGAATGTATAATTGGATTTCTATGGTGTTTAATATGATTATGAATTTCTAAATGCATATTTTCTATGAACCTTTTTTTTAATTCAATATATTGAAGAATGTTTGTGGTAATTGCGGTACGTATACTTGGTAACAAACCTAAAGAGTGAATCAAGTCATTAGTGTTAAAGTGCAAAACAAGAGTTGGTAACTTAATAGACCTGCAGTTATCAAATCAATGAATAGTTAAATATAAACCTTAATTATGAAATTAATTATCCAATAGATTGCTTGAGATCTAATTGAACAAGTTAGGAACATTTTCTGAATAAAGAGATTACAACTCTATAAATATTGAATTCCCCTATTAGATCATGACAAAGAGTAATCATAACTTTAAAAAATCTAGGATCAAATGTAAATTGAATCAACAAGATTAAGGGCAGCAAAATAAGGATAGAATAGTTCCTAAGTCTTCAACTTTGATCAATCTCAATTTCATTAGCAGCTCAATTATTTTATTGTTTACCTGTTTGTTTTATTATTTGTTTTAATTTCAGTTATTTATTTTAATTAAAAAAATTCTTAGTACCTTAGACAATTTTCTATTTAAGTTGTTTAGGTGTTTAATAGTCCTCATGGGAATGATACCCTCGATACTACAAGATACAATTTATATACTTGCAGTATTTAGAGTTTTATTATGATATAAAACTATATCAATCAAGTTTTTGATGTCATTACTGGGGACAGTAATATTAGGAACACGTCAATTTTATTACTCTAGTCATTTTTATTCTGTTCTTGTTTTTATTTTATGTTATTTTTACTTGATTAGTTTGTTTTTTCCTTTCTTTTTGTCGACTTGGACTATTGGTCAGTTTATGACCTTGAGCATTTCTAAGAGTTTAATAGACATAGACCCAATTATTTAAAGAATAGCACATGGGAATCTTCGAAAGACACAATTGCTGGAGTTGAGCTAGATTGTCAAGTAGAAGATTTAGGTTGTCAAGTAGCCACTGAAGAATCATGCATCATGGATAACTAATCAAGAACTATGTTTGACTATGCTAGGCCATATTTAATAGGTGCATAGTCTAGAATTTTAAGACCAACTTTCAAAGTTGTAATATTAACAACTTTGACATAAAGCTGAGCATCATCCAGATGTTGCATAGTCAGTCTAATTCAATGGACTTATAGAAAAGGATCCTAATGAGCACATCTTTAACTTTTTGGAGATTTACAACATTTTCAAAATCAACGGAGCTAACGATGATACCATAAGACTGCTCTTATTCCCATTTCTTTAAGAGGAAAGGACAAACAATGGTTAAACTTGATGCAATGATCTTCATTAAGTACATGGGAACAAGTGTCAGAGAAGTTTTTGTTGAAATACTTCCCACATGAAAAGACTGTGAAACTGAGGAAAGACATCCCCCTCACACTCCTATGTTGCAGCAGAATCCTTATATGACATATGGGAGAGGTTTAAGGAGATGTTGAGAAGGTGCCCAAACCATGTTCTACTACTTTGGATGTGAATCCAAATGATTTACAATAGGCTAACTAAATACAAAGAAGTCTAGCTGGAAAGATGCTCAACAACAAGATATTAAAAGTCTATGAAGGGAACACAGTGGCATAGTTAGCAAGCTAAGTGCAGTCCTTGAGTAAGAATATATATAGACTTATAATGGCTCCATAAGGTTGAGTGATACAGTGCGAGATTTGTAGGCTATAACACTAAGTAAAAGATTGTTAATCAGTTCAGCTGAATATATGGACTACCTGGGGAATGCTCTTAAACCCCAAAATAACCCTTATAGTAACACATACAATTTAGGTTGGAGGAATCATCCAAATATTTCTTAGGAAAACCAAGGTCAAGCAAGAAGCAACCCTCCACTTGGATTCCAATAGCAAGCATCATAACCTAAGAAGCCTGGTATGGATGAGTTAATAGTGGATTTTATTTAAGAATCAAAAGCAAAACATGAGAAAATGGATGCTTCCATAGGCAACTTGGAGATTCGAATCGACCAATTGGCCAAAATAGTGGTAGAAAGACTAAAAGGTAGTTTACCTAATACGACGAAAACCAATCCTAAGAAAAAAGTAATGGTAATCACTTAAATAAGTGAGAAAAAGGTTTGGGAAAAGAAAAAAAGTGACTATTAAGAGTCACTCAAAGGCTAAAGGTGAACGTCACATAGATAGAGTCAAGGAATAGCAACCTACCATCCCAAATCCTGCTAAAGCGAAGAGAAATCTATTGGATGCAGAGTTAGGTAGATTCTTTCATCTTTTAAAATAACTTCAAGATGATTTGCCCCTTGTTAAATCTCTTATACAACTACCAAAGAATTCGAAATCTTTAAAAGAGAAAATATTAAACAATGAGGAATTGAAGAAGTTAAGGACTGCTGCACTAAACAAGGGGAGCTCAAATAACAAAGTAAAATTACCAGAGAAATAATCAAACCTAGGGAGATTTTACATTCCTTCCATAATTGGTAGTTTAAAAGTAGATAATGCTTTAGCTGACCTAAGGGATGGCATTAATATGATGCCTGTTTCTTTGTTTGAAAAATTAGAAATAGGAGAACCTGAACCAACTAGGATATGTGTGCAGTTAGCTAATATATTGTTAAACTATCCTAGGGGAATTGTAGAAGATTTACTAGTTCAGGTTGATAAGTTTGTATTTACTACTGACTTCGTGATTCTTAACATAAAGGAGGGTATAGAACTATCTCTAATCCTCAGTCAACCTTTTTTAACGAATACCAAGTTAACTAGAGATGTTGATAAAAGCAACTTAACATCAAGGGTATGAAGAGGTTATATTTAGAATCTCTAATGTCAATAATCATTCTCTTGAATTTATTGATATTATTAAAGTTAATAGTCTTATATGATTTGTAAGATTCTATAGTTAAAGTTCCACTATAACCTTCACAAATCCAAGGGAACAAACCGAAAGATAAATGTGGCATCAAGTGTTAAAAGGTAGCCTACTTACATGTCATGGAACCCCAGGAAAGGCTATAAGAACATAATTGATACAAGTCATCTTGAGCTTAAAAGGTACATCAAGCTAATAACGTTAAACAAGTGCTACATAGAGGGAAACTCTTAAATTCGTTTTATTTTTCTTTTTAATTCACTTTTATTTTATTTTTGGTTTAATGTTAGTATAGGTGTAGCATCCCACTCCCATCTAATGCATGCCCATATGTCCATTAGATATTCAAACACATGCTTAGTGGAAGTAGTGTGCTAGAACAATCACATTACTTATCTCATGGCATCATAAATTAAAACACAAATATCACAATGTCTAAAAATCCAATTCCTCATTTCCTTTCATAAAAACATAAGGTACATTGTATTATCACACTATATGATCCATATGTAGCATCCCGTTACCTATGGGAAGGTTAAAATAGTAAATAGGAGTATTCAGTGAGAGGCAAGAGATGCATTTT
>JAOSBN010142160.1:10916-25855 GCA_027563595.1 Erythroxylum suave | reverse complement strand
GTGTGGTTTTCTGGGGCATGCAAAGGAAAAATTCAAAAGAGAATAAAAATGAACAAAATTGACTTGTAAGTTCACAAAGTCAGGTAAAAAGATGAGATGTGATGGATGCAAGTGTGAGTGGGTATGTGAAAATATATATGCAAATGTAAAGAAATCTTCAGAGCTGCGCAAAAAAGTTGGCCGCGGCGTAAATGTCCTGAAAGGGATCCTCGTAAGATCCTGCAAGTTGGCCGCGGCAAAACAAAAAGTTGGCTGTGGTGAACTTTCACCGAAGGTAGCAAACATAACTCTGAACTATGCAGATGTAAAATGCTAAATATGAAAAATGAAAAGAAATCAGTATTTTTGTTTGTATTTCCAAAAATTCAGATGCTAAGCAAAATGAAAACCTATACTATTGACAAGTATACAGCTAAAATATCTAGAATACAATCTAAAGACTCTTAACCACACTCAGCAGCAATATGACAGAAATTAACCTAGAGAACCAATTGCTTGGCTCCTCGGCAATGGCGCCATTTGATTCGACCTGTTTGTTAGGCTCTTGGAGGTTGAATCAAAGTATTCCAAGAATTGCACTATAGGGTGCAATCCCAGGTCGTTCACTTAATTGGAACCTAAAATGATTGAATCTAAGTTAACCTACATGTCATGCTATGCAAACTAATTTGGAGAAAAGGGGTTTTTTGATTTTTGAACTCATTAATAGAACTAATTTGAATGTAAAACGAATGTTTTTGGATTTTAGGGGTATAGGAAACTTAAGGACGAAAAACTCAAAAGACTAAGCAGTGATAAAGTCCCCTTGAAAGTGAGTTTTGGCCATCATAGTTCTAAAATGATTTAAGGGAGAGTAGAAGTCACTAAGCTTCAAAATGGTAAACCTTGAAAGATTCTTCAAGTCCAGGATCTTAATCAATGAGACTCCATTTTTTTAAAATCCCGTTAAGTGCTCTTAGTGTGTGTAGTAGGATTAGCCAATGCAATGGGTCAAATGGAATCTAAAATCATCTCAACGTTAAACATAACCATACAAGATAAGAGAGAATCAAGAAGATTTCATATAGACATATATGAAACTTCATACATTTAAGCTCAAAGTTCTACATAAACCAATCCATCCTACACATAATGAATATCCAACATTTGATTAAAACCATAATCAAATAGCTCAACTACAAATCATAAATCCTAGACCTAGGATGTTATAAATTCATAGTTGAACCATGGATTAAATTACTCCCTTTTTTCAGCCCATTGAACTCCAGCCATTGTTGCACCTTCAAGAGGAAAAGAAACACCTAACCTCTCATTGCACTCAGAAACTTGACAACTTGGAATGAATTTGAATCACCCATTGTGGAGGTTTGACAGTGGAAAGAAAAATATGGGAGATGCTACAGCTTTTCAAGAGAGTAAAAATTAAGGAGAGTTAAAATCCTTGTGTCTCTGTCTCCTCCCCCTTACTTATCCCGAAATAGGGTTTTTAAAGTGGTATTTGGGTTAGGTCACAAGCATGGGTAATTGAGATTTCCAAAAATGACTCAGGTTTCAGGTTGTTGCTTCGAAGTTTTCTCCGCAGTGAAGTGATGAGTTCACTGCGGCAAAATTTTCCCGAAAGGTCTGAGTTGTTGATTCATATGTTTCACTTCGGCAAAGTGACGAGTTCGCTACGGCTACCTTGTGCCAAAAGGTCTTCTTCCTTGATATTATGGCTTAGAAATTCCTTGGTCCTCACTCTTGGCTCCACTTCTTGAGTGTCCTGTAATGGAAAGCAATAGTTTGAAATATCAATTGTCTTATAAACCAAGTGAGTGCAATTTCTAAATAGTTATGACAATTTTATCCTTAAACTATATTAATTCAAAACAAGCACTCTTGAACTAAATTAAGCACAATATCCATCAAAAATAGCCAAAAAGTACAACAAAAACTATGAATAGATCACTGAATAATATAGAAGACTTGGGTTCAATCACTCATTAACGATCCTCCTGATGCCGCATCAATGGTGCCTTTAGTAGGTGTGTTAACTCCATTGTAAAATGTCTGTAAGAGGAATTCCTTAGGTAAATAATGGAGTGGGCATCTCCTCTGCAGGTCTTTGTAATGCTCCCATGCTTCATAAATAGACTCCCCGTCACCTTATTGAAAATTTGTAATTTCCTTGATTATTTTGGTGGTCATTGTCAGCTGGAAGTATTTATCTAAAAAGGCACGTACTAGCTGTTCCCACGTCCTCATGGGGCTCAGTGAATGATACCAAGCCTTCGCTCTATCTCTGAGCGTGAAAGGGAACAACCTAATTCTCATTACGTCTTCTGACATCTGATGATACTAGAAGGTATCACAAATCTCGAGAAAACTCACAATATGAGCATTTGGGTCTTCATTAGTTGGTCTATAAAATTGGACATTTTACTAAAGCATGTTCAAGAGGGCAGGCGTAATTTCAAAAGAGATGGCTTGAATAGGCGGTCTAGCCACTCCTTGGTTCCCTGGATTGAACCCTAGACTCATAAAATCCATAACGTCCTCTGTTGCTACCTTCCAAGGTAGATTTCATTATCCATGCTTCTTTGGAATTCCTTGGCCATTTACACTTCTTTGAGCTTTTGTTCTTCTTCTCGCCAGGCTTTCCTAAGTGTTCATTCTAAACATGTGATATCTAAATCTAAAGTCTCTTCTGTGCGACTCGAACCCTTCGTGAATCTTGTGTTCATACAAGAGCACAATTTCTACATGAATCTAATGAAACAAAAAAAGAAAACTATCCTAATGCTTTAAACTATAGAGCTAAACAGCCTTCCCCGCAACAGCGCTAAAAACTTATTCACTCAAGGTTACACGGGCTAAGTTTTATTATTTATAACCGTGGTAATTACTGCAAATGTGCGGGTTGTTTGCGTAGTACCTAAGGTGTCGATCCCATGAGGAAGGGAACTAGTCCTAAAATCTAAGGCAACTAAGTTTATAATTCCTAATTAACAAACTAATATAGAAATTAAAATTAATCAAGAACCAATTATGAGAAATTAAAGTACCAATAGTAACCAAAAGCAAACTCACAACTAACTTGAAATTAACCTAGAAATTACCTAGGGTGAGAAAGGGCATTTAATTTGAAATTACACAAAACCCAACCAATTATGTAACTACCTAGTGATGGGTCTAAATGGTCCTAAGTTGAATTACTCTCTCTTGAGTTATAATTCTTAACCTTAATTAATAATCCCTAATTCAAATTATAGGAAGTACGATCTCTCGATCCACAATTGGTCCAAAACCTAAATTAGTTCTAAGGATGTCTATTAAAGTACCAGAAATCTGTGCTCGATCTCTCATTACACGACTCTACCAGTTTGATCCAATCCTCTACCTATCAATTTACCTAACTCTCATTAGCCCAAATCGATGATTTTTACCCAGCTCATCCTTTTAGTTTATTGTTGAATTGTTAAGCGCAGAATTGAAATCACAATCAAGCAGTAGAAAACACAATCAATTGAATTTCATTAATAAAAAAAATTAATATCCAAAGGTGAGTATAAACTTGATGCAACATTCACACAATCAATCTCAACACCTATTCAATTATAGACAATAATAAAACTTAAATAAGTGGAAATACTCTCGGGAATGCAATCTCAGAAGTGACGATAGTAGGAAACCACCTGTTCAAGGATATACTTCGCGTCCAGCTCATCTCTGTGTCTCTCTTCCTTTGTCTCCTTCCTCGGTCTCTTGACTTCTCACAGGATTGATGAACTCTACTTTTTTCAAAACTTTCTTGGCTCTCTAATCACTCCTAAGGGCTGCTAGGGATTATTTTATTTATTCTTTGGTAGCCCTAGGTTAAACTTGGCGTCAAAATGATCTGAAAAATAATCCAAAAATTGAGTTTTTGCACCAGCCCGAAGTAGAGCACAAACGTGACCCTGCATGTCAAGATTGTGAACGACACTTTACCCTTTCTATCATAAGTGTGGCTTGAAGTGCACGATCGTGGCCTAAATTGACACACTTTATCATGATCGTGGCTCAGAGTGCATGACTGTAGCATATGTCATTTAGCCAAAACTCTTTAAATCTTCATTGGTCTTCCCTGTTTGCCTTGCAACACTAGCACACACATCAAGGTACCTCAAAAATATACAATTTAAGCTCAAGAATTCCAACTAACCCATAAAAATACTTAAATACATAAAATAACCTAATTAAGCTCTAAATGCATACTCAACACTTACTTTAACACTCAATGCATAACAAATTAAACCCTAAAACATCATGAAAAATGCAACTATCAACATCCCCATACTTAAACGTTTGCTTTTCCTTAAGCAAACAAGACAATAGCATATAACATAACATAACAAACATACATTGCAATAATGCAACAATGGCTTTAATTTTCATGAAAAAAATTTAACCTTGGAGTCAACTATTCGAATTGTGGTGAACCATTAATAGGCAAAATAGGTTGTTTAGGGCTTTGGCTCAATGTATAACTAAATCAAGACCTAGATGTTAAATTAATTACCCTTTTTAACTATACACACAAATTAATAATTTTTTTGGTCCCTTAAGCTTTTGTAACTATTCCTAAGTATAATTCTATAAAAATTCAAGCTTATATAAGGGCTCTAATTTTCATGAAACAAATTTAACCTTTGACAAAACTATTTGAATTATGGAAAATCATTAACAGGCAAAATAGGTTGTTTAGGGCTTTGGATCAATATACAAGCAAATCAAGACCTATATGTTAACTTAATTTCCCTTTCCAATTGTACACACACATTGATAATTTTTCTTTCCCTTAGGCTTTTTGTAACTATTCGTAACTATAATTCCATGAAAATTCAAGTTTATTAAAAGTCTAGTAGTTTTTTAATTAAGACACTTTTTTTATTAACCCGGTACCTAGCCTTTTACTCAGAGGCAAACACTTGTGATAAATGTCGATCCGGCTACTCGACTAAGTCAATTATTAACAACTTGGTTGAAATGTCATTACATCCTTTTTACACAAAGGCACACATTTGTGATACATGTCGATCTGGTTACTTAGCTACAACACCTTTTCAATTGGCTACTAGCTCTATTCATAACCCTAAGGGCAGTGGAATAGTGATTATTAAACATTTATTAAACACATCATTCACTTTTTTAATAATTTCATTATTTTTTTAAAATTCATACTTTATTGTTTTTCGCTTTTCATTTTCATGAAAAATACTAGTCAAGCTACTTAGGCTAAATGGTCTCAAATTATGAATGAATGCGACAATCTAGAGGGTGCTAAATTTACACCAAGTCCTAATTAGGCTGTATATTTATCCAAAGGGCCCTAATGTACTAATTTTGCAGGCTAATGATCATTCACAACCTAATAGACTATGTCAAAAATTAAAAAAATTCACTCATTCTGTCCCATTGATGCGTTCATACAATTCATAATGCAACCTAACGCTATCATGCAAAATCACATACAAAAGAAACAGACAGACTCCCTCCCTACACTTGAACAACACATTGTCCTAAATGTAAGATGGGAACCACCCACAGAAAATAAAACATAACAAAATATGAAGACAAGAATTTAAGTAACAACAAACAAATAAAAGTAAAAAATAAAGTAAGTAAATAAAAATAAAAAATACAAACACGTAATAATAGACAAAAACAAAATAAAATTAAAGACAGATTGCGTCAGGTTTGGATCCTAAGGGGATAGAGGTGGTGATGGTGTATGCCGTGAACTTCAAAATCAATAAATGATGTTTTATTAGAATAAAAACTAACTACCAATAACAACTTCAAACAATTCTAATCATTTGTTAGTTTATGGTCCTAAGCTCAACCTTTAATTCAGGAAGCCATATTAATTAGTTGGAGATAAGGAGATCACTTCCTTCTCGTTGAGAAGTGCTCCTCCAAAATACAACTTGCACCGATACCTGTTGACCTTAAAAGTCTCCTTATTCACATTTTCCAATGTGAGAGCTCCATGATCGAAAACTTGGATGACTGTGAACGGTCCACTCCATCTAGATTTTAATTTTCTTAGAAATAGCCTCAATCGGGAATTATATTATAACACAATGTCCCCTTCGTTGAATTCCTTTTTCTTGAGACGAGCATCATACCATTTCTTAACTTTTATGAATACATCAGTAAGACTAACCTTAAATGTTGAAAGTGTTCCTCTCTACTCTTTGAATACACCAAAATATCATCTATGAATACAATCACAAAATGATCTAAGTATGGTTGGAACACTTTATTCATCAACACCGTAAAAGTTGTTAGAGCATTTGTCAACCAAAAAGGCATCACCTAAAACTCAAAGTGCCCATATCTAGTCCTAAATACACTCTTTGGTACATTAACTTCTGCTATCTTCAATTGATAATACCCTGATCTCGAATCCAATTTAGCAAACACCTGAGCTCTCTATAACTGATCAAGTAAATCATCTATCCTCGATAAAGGATACTTGTTCTTCACTGTCACTTGAATCAACTGCCTATAATCAATACACAATCTTAAAGTCCCATCCTTCTTCTTCACAAACAAAATCAAAGCTCCCTAAGCTGACACACTAAGTTTGATAATCCAATAACTCTTGTAAGTGAGTCTTAAGTTTCACAAGTGCCATCTTATAGGGAGGAATAGATATAGAAGCAGTACATGGAACTAAATCAATGGTAAACTCTATCTCCCTATCTAGGGGAAATCCTGGTAATTCAGTAAAGAACACATCTAGAAAATTCCTAACAATATGAATATTTTGAAATATCTGTTCATTCTAGGTATCAATCATATAGGCTAAGTAAGCCTTGCATCCACTTTGAATCAGTCTGAGAGCACTCATTAATGAAATCAACCTAGCTGACACTACTTGACTAACACTTCAAAATATCATTCTTGGTTGATTAGAAGATCTAAGGATGACTTCTTTAGTGTAACAGCTCTATGCGTAGTAAGTCAGTCTATATCCAAAATGAGATTTATCTCCTTTAACTGTAATACTATCAAATTAGTTTCCAACTCTGCCATATCAACTTGAACAATACACCCTTTACAAACTCCCCTAATCACTATTGTACTACCTACTGAAGTACTCACCTCTAGGCTAAATTTCAACATCTCTCTCGCACAATGCAATTTAGAAGCCAAATGTGGTGTGATAAATGAATGTGTAAATCTAATAAGTGTGATTTACATAATGTTTTAGGGCTTAGTTTGTTATGCATTTAAGTGTTAATTTAATTGTTTAGTATATGTGTAGATTAGAACTATGTTAGTTTGTGCGATTAGGTGTTTTTATAGTATAAGTCCTTGAGCTTAAATATTATGTTTTTAAGGTATCTTAATGTGTTTGTTAGTATTTCAGGGTCAACATCAAAGAACGGAGAAGTTTTGGAAACTTTCGAGATGAAATAATAACTCACAATTGTGACATAATAGGCTACTATTGTGACAGAAACATGGGAGCTAGCCCACGATTGTCGCATATGGCCATGATTATGGGAGAAGACTATGCCACAGCCCACACTCATGGCTAGATTGCCACAATCGTTATAGAAAGGGTTGGATGTAGGCCACAATAGTGGCAGGCAGGGGCACGATCGTGGCCTACGTTGGATAGGCGCGCAAACAAGAGAAAAAGTCAAGTTTTGAGGGAGTTTTTGGACCTTTTCGACCCCTAAAAAACCCTAAGGCTACTAAGACACAAAAGGTATTTAAAGAATAAGAAGAACACAAGACAGGGAGCTTTTGCATAAGCCACAATCCGAAACCCTAGAGAGTTTTATCGAGAGATTAAGGAAGAAACAAAGGAAGAGAGACGTGGAGAAGAAGCCTATTCAAAGTACTTCCTGGAATAGGAGGTTTCTCACCGTTGTTGCCTCCATCATCCATTTTGAGCCTATTTCTAGTTTAGTTTCAATTTTTATGATTGTATAGAATTTGGGATAACTATAGATGATATATTTGTTGAATGTTGAGGATTTGTCGAAACTCATCTTCGGATATTTTGTCATTGATATTAATAAAATTTGATTGTTATGTTCTTATTGGATTTCTTGTGATTTCAATTCTATGTTTGCATAATTCGGTAACAAATTGAGAGGGTGAATCGAGTGAAAAATCATTAAATTAGGCTAACAAGAGCTAGGTAATTTAATCGAACAAGAATTAAATCAATCTGGTAAATTTGTGTAGCGAAAGATCTTTCATAGGTTTTCGGTAGTTTTTTGGACAACTTAAGATCTAATTTAGGTTTTGGATAAATTGTGGATCGAGAGATTGCAGTTCCTATATTCTAATTAGGGTTAATGGTTATAACTCGAAAGAGAGTAATCAACCTTAAGATCATCTAGAACTAGTAATCTAGTAAATTCACAATCAGTTAGGTTTTTATTAAAGTCAGATAAAATTTCCCTTTCTCTCTCAATTGGTAGTTTTTAGGTTGATTCTTGATTAGGTGTTGCATCTACTGTTTTGTTTATATTTTCAAATTTGGTTCTTGAAATTGATTGCGTGATTGAAATAATTTTTGGTTTTATTTTTGTTCATTTTGAGTTATTGCGAATTATGTTCGGCCTTAAGTTTTAAGATTAGACTAAGCCTCCTCATGGGATCGACAACTTAGGTACTAAGTGAATGACCCATGCGCTTGCAAAATATCAAGGTTTAAAAGTGTTAAAACTTTATTATATGGGACCCTGGGATCAAGTTTTTGGCGTCGTTGCTAGGGAGGCAATTGGTTTAGTTTTATTGTTTAAGGCGTTAAGTTAGATATTAATTTTGTTTCATTTCTTTCTTTTTTATTTCATAAATTGTGCTATTGTATGATCACAAAATTCATGAGATGTTCAAGTCGTGCGACTGAAACTTTAGACACTCGATTAGAGCAAACCATTAGGAAAGCTCGACGAGAAGAAGAAGAAATCGAGAAATCAATAATGGATGAGGAATGTTAGCAGAATATACACCACGAAGTGAATAAAGGATGTCAATAGTGAACCCTTATGGATTTCTTGAGGCTATGGTTCAGTGCGGCAAATCAAGGAGTAGCTAGGCCGCTTGTTCATGCAACCTTATTCGAAATAAAACCAACCCTCCTGAACATGCTTTGACAGAATACGTAGTTTTATAGACTGACAAACAAAGATCCCAACGCACACATAGTGAACTTCCTCAAAATATGTGATACTTTGAGTATCATCAGAAGTCAGAAGATGTGGTCAGAATTTGGCTGTTTCTGTTTACCCTTAAAGACAGAGTAAAGACTTGGTACCATTCCTTTAACCCAGCTAATGTCACAACGTGGGATCAACTAGTTCGTGCCTTTTTAGATAAGTATTTCCCTTTGACCAAAACCACAAAGATCATCAAGGAAATCACCAATTTCCCGCAAAGTGACTAGGAATCATTTTAAGAAGCATGGGAGAGATAAAAGGATTTGCAATGGAAATGCCCACATCATAACTTCCCAGTGGAATTCCTATTACAAATATTTTATAATAGAGTAAACCCACCTACAAGAGGGACAATTGACACAGCTTTAGGAGGATCATTGATGAGGAAGACAGTTGATAAAGTAGAGGAGCTAGTAGAGGAGATGGCAAGTAAAAGTTTTCTATTGATGAATGAGCGAAGTAGGCAAACTACTTCATTCCGATAGCATAAAAGAATTGTAGTTATTGATCAAATGACGAAAAATGCAAAAGAAAATTGATAACCTGACGCGATAGCTCAACATCATGAAGTGTGAGCTTTGTGGACACATGGTCCACGATACTATAGACTATTATCTGATAAAGGAAAGTGATCCAGAGTAAGTAAATTATATGGAAGCCCAATATGGGTGAGGAGGGGGAAACATTCTCTACTCCAACAACTATAACCTGGGTGGAAGAATTACCCTAACTTCTCTTAGGCAAATAATGCTAGAGGACAATTCAAGCCATAAGGACAAGCAAGCTTCCAAAAAGATAAATCAAGCTTAGTGGAATCCAAGTCGAAAACATTTTAGATAAGCTTAGAAATTTAAACGATGCAAAAAAGAAGTTGGAAGGAAAATTTTAGCATGTCACTAAGAACCATGCTTCTTCAATCCATAATCTAGAAGCCTAAGTAAATCAACTTTCAAATTCCTTTTCTATGCAAAATTCAAGAAATCTTCCTAGTACTTTAGGAACAAAACCCAAGGGGCAAATAATGGCTAATACACTTCAAAGTGGGAAGGAAATAGAACCACCCACAAGGACAATAGAGGAGCCCGACCATCTTGTTGAAAAAAATCAAGAAAAGGAGAAAGAAGTGGACACAAGTGAATATCCTCCTTACGTCACCCCTCCACTATATCAACCAAAAATCCCTTTTCCTCAACGAGTATAAAATAAGAAGTTAGATGCACCATTTTCAAAATTCTTTGAGAACTTAAAGATGATACAGGTAAATCTCTTTTTTGTAGAAGCATCGGAACACATGCCTAAATATGAAATTTTTTTAAAGCACATATTATCAAAGACCATTTGGAATAGTGGAAGACATTTTGATGCAAGTGGAAAAGTTCACTATTCCTGTAGATTTTATGGTTCTGGATTTTAAAGAAGATAAAAAATGTTCACTCATCCTAGGCTATCCATTTATGAATACAGGGAAAGCCATAATTGACGTTGATGAAGGGAAATTAAGAATTTGAATAGGTGAAGATTATATTGAATGTAACATGAATAAAGCCTTGAATAATCCAATAACAAGCAGTACATGGATGAAGGTTGAAATTATGGATCAAAATTTACAAGAACAAGTTGAGAGTTGCATCGTAGAAGTACAATCAGTGGTGGCAGAGGTAGAAAATGGATATCAGAATCCTGAATCTAAAGGAGATGATGAGATGGAGGAGTCAGATGTTTAAATACATCAAGATAAATTGGTTCAAATCGAAGCACCCATATCACCATTTACAGAAAAACCACTGACATTAAAGCTTAAACCTTTACTTATACATCTTAGATATACCTTTTCAAGTGAAGTTCAAACGTTATGCATAATAATCTCAAATCAATTGAATGAGAAACAAGAAGGTAAGGGGGTAGAAATTGTTAGGAAGTGAATGAATGCCATTGGATGGCAAATTGCTAACATTCGAGGCACAAGTCCAAAAGTTTGCATGCAGCAAATAGACTTAAAGGAAGGATGCAGAACAATGAGGGAGTGTCAACAAAGGTTGAATCCTAGCATGAAGGAGGTGGTCAAGAAGGAGATCATAAAACTTTTAGATGTAGGGCTAACTTATGCCATCTTCTATAGTGAATGGGTCAGCCCAATACAATTTGTATGTAAGAAGGGTAGAATGATGGTAATAGAAAGTGACAGTGGAGAAGTAATTTCAACAAGAACAGTTATAGGATGGAAAATATGCATAGATTATCACAAACTCAACTTAGTAACTAAGAAAGATCATTTTCCTTTTCCATTCATTGACCAGATGATAGAAACAGTAGCTAGTCATTCATTTTATTGCTTCTTAGATGGATATTAATTATTAAATTTTCATCTACCCTAATGATCAGGAAAAGACTACATTCACTTGCTCTTATGGTAGCTTTGCATACAAGTGGATGCCTTTCAGATTATGCAATGCCTTAGCTACATTTCAAATATGTATGATGTTTATCTTCCTTGACATGATAGAAGATATAATGGTGGTATTCATTAACGATTACAGAGTTTTTTAAAGATGTGAAGAGTCACAATTGGAGTTGAATTGGGAGAAATGTCATTTTATGGTACAAGAGGGGATAGTGCTAGGGTATAAAATCTCACACCAAAGATTTGAAGTTGAAAGAGAAAAAATAGAAGTTATAGAGAAACTTCCACCAACAAATAATGAAAAAGGTGTGTGAGGATTTTTAGGTCATGGAGGATTTTATCGTCAATTCATCAAAGACTTTTCACAAATTACGTGACCTTTAACAAACCTTTTAGTCAAGGACGTGCCCTTCTTGTTTGATGACAAGTGTATGTTTTCATTCAACACACTAAAGGAGGCACTAATATCAGCACCAATTCTATTAACATCAGACTAGACACTTCTATTACAAGTTATGTGCGGTACAAGTGACTAAGACATAGGTTGTATATTGGGCCAAAGAAAAGATAAGAAGTTGCATGCGATTTTTTATGCTAGTAAGAATCTTGTAGGACCATAGGTAAATTACACCACTACAGAAAAGAACCTACTCTCAGTAGTGTACACGTGTAATAAGTTTTGATAATACGTTTGGGTTCAAAGGCAACTGCATTCACCGATCATACAACATTAAAATATCTTTTGAACAAAAAAGGTACAAAACCTAGGCTCATTCAATAAGTGTTAATTCTATAAGAATTTGATATAGGGGTGAGAGATAAAAAGGGAGCAAAAAATGTGCTTGCAGACCACTTACCCATACTTGAAGGAGGAGAATGCAAGCAAAGTGATGATATTAATGAAAATTTCCCTGATGAAACCTTGATGCTACTTAAGAGTTTAACTACACCATTATTTGCTGATATTGCAAATTATATTACAAATGTTAAACTTCCCTTAGATCTATCTTACTAACAAACAAAGAGGTTTCTGCATGATTTTAATTGATATATATGGGATGAGTCAGTTTTATATAGAGCATAAGCAGATTGGCTATGATGTGTTCTAGAGGAGGAAATGTTGGACATCCTAACTCAATGTCATGAAGGTCAATATGCTAGGCATTATGACACTAACAAAACAGTGGCTTAGATACTTGAGAGTGGATTTTATTAGCCAAAGTTACTTACGGATGCTCACAACTACGTAGCATAATGTGATCGATGCCAGAAATTAGGTAACATCTCCAAAAGAGATGAAATGCCTTTATCCAACATTCAAGAAGTAGAAGTCTTCAAAGTATGGGGCATTAATTTCATTGGTCCTTTCCTATCTTCAATGGGAAACATGTACATTCTAGTGTGAGTTGATTACGTTTCATGTTGGGCCGAAGTGGTAGCATCTCCAATCAATGATGTGAAAGCAGTGTAAAAGTTCATTATATGGTTATTTAACCGGTTTGGAGTACCACGTACGATTATAAGCGATGGAGGCACACATTTCTGCAACAAATCTTTTGACACCTTCCTGAAAAGATATAGAGTTCACCACTGAGTTGCTACACCTTACCATCTGCAAACTAATAGACAAGTGGAAGTTATCAAAAGGGAGCTGAAAAGAATTTTGGAAAAGATGACTAATAACTCTAAGAAAGATTGGGCAATAAAGCTAGATGATGCCTTATGGGCCTATAGGACAACTTTTAAAACACCAGTCGGAACAACTCCTTATAGGCTCATGTATGGGAAAGCTTGTTATTTGCCAGCTGAATTAGAACATCAAGCATATTGGTCGATTAAAGCATTAAATTTTGATTGGAAACAAGTAGATAAAAAAAGACTTTTGCAGTTGGACGAACTTAAAGAGTTTCATTTTAATGCATACAAAAATGCTAAACTCTATAAGGAAAAGGTAAAGAAATGGCACGATGCTCATTTTAAATAAAAGGAATTCAAAATGGGAGACTTTGTTCTACTATATAATTCGATGCTGAGACTATTTCTAGGGAAGTTAAAATCCAAATGGAGTGATTCATTTACTATCATTCAAGTTTTCAATCATAAAGCCCTTAAATTGGAAAATGCTAACAAGGAGACTTTTAAGGTTAATGGGCATCATCGCAATCTATATCTTAGAGGACCAATTCCCAAGGACAAGAAAGTGATTTCCTTTTTTAAAAATAATTAAGATGTCTCCAAGGATGCACGGTCAAGCTAAGGACCATAAATTATCACGTTTAGAAGTTTGATAATAATTGTTAGGTGTAGTGAGGTTTGTTTAGATCTTTTAATAAAACTTTAATAAATTGCGTTGACTTTTAGGTGTTCAATTGTCGCCTCCATCTCTATGAGATCTTGTTCTAACCCATTTTTATTCTATTTTGTCTTCATTTTTGTTTTTGTTTAATATTCATTTATATTTCTTCTTACTTTTATATGTTTATTTGTTTCCTTCTCACATTAAAGACAATGTGTTGTTCAAGCATGGGGAGGTTTATGTGTTTTGCTTTTGAATGTGATTTTGCATATTGTATGATAGTTATTAGGTCGCATTTTGTAAATAGTTTGAATGTATCAATGGTTTAGATGGTTGAAATTGATTTAATTTTTAACATAGTCTATTAGGTTATGAATAATCACTCACTCGTAAAATTAGTGAGTTAGGGGTTTTGGATAAATATACAATTTAATTAGGATTTAGCATAAGTTTGTTAACCTCTAGATTGTCAAATTCATTCATAATTTGAGGCCCTTTGACTTAAGTAGCTTAACTAGTATTTTTCATGGAAATGAGTAGCTAAAACAACAAGTTAGGTAATAATATTAAAAAGACTAAATAAATAACTATTTCACTAACTTTTGAGTTATGAATAGAGCTAGTAGCTAGTTGAGAACTTGATATATCTGAGTAATTCGATCGACATGCATAAACAAATGTGTGTCTCTACGTCAAAAAGCTATAATGATATTTCAACCAAGCTGTTTAATAAAAATGACTCAGTAACTGGATTGACATTTATCACTAATGTTTGTCTCTTAGTAAAAGACTAGGTCTTTGTTTAAATAAATTAAAAAAGTTCTTAATAAAAACCTACCAAACTTGTAATAGCTTAACTTTTCATGAAAGCGTACTTAGGAGTAGTTACAAAGTATGAATGACCAAAGAATTATTAATGTGTGTGTGCGGTTAGGAAGGGTAAATAAATTAACATTTGAACCTAGATTAATTTGTATATTTAGTTCAAATCCCTTAGACGTAGAGTTTGCATGTTAATGATTTGATATAACTT
>JAOSBN010142160.1:0-10816 GCA_027563595.1 Erythroxylum suave | reverse complement strand
TGAACCTAGATTAATTTGTATATTTAGTTCAAATCCCTTAGACGTAGAGTTTGCATGTTAATGATTTGATATAACTTATTGATTGTCTTTAAAGTTAAATTTATTTCATGAAGTTGAAGCCATTGTCTCATTTCTGCATTATGTGTTATGTAATTTTTATGTGTTATTTTTTTTGCTTGAGGACAAGCAAACATTTAAGTGTGGTGATGTTGATAAGTGTGATTTACATCATGTTTTAAGGCTTAGTTTGCTATGTATTTAAGTGTTAATTTAATTGATTAGTATGTGTTTGCATTAGAATTGTGTTAGTTTATGTGTATAAGTGTTTTTATGGCTTTGTATAAGTCCTTGAGCTTAAATATTATGATTTCATGGTACTTTGATGTGTATTTCAGGGTCATCATCGAAGAATAGAGAAGTTTCGAAGACTTTCAAGTCGAAACAATGGCCCACGATCATGGCACTTGACAGAAACATGGGAGCCGGCACATGATCATGTTATATGGGCCACGATCATGATAGAAGACTATGGCATAATAGGTGACATTCGAAAAAGAAAGGGTTGGATGAAGGCCACGATCGTGGTCTACGCTAGGCAGACTCATAAACAAGAGAAAAAGTGAAGTTTGAGGGTGTTTTCGGACCTTTTCGACCCTGAAAAAACCTTATCGCTACTCAAGACACAAAGGTATTTAAAGAATAAGAAGAACATAAAAGGGGGAGCTTTTGCATCAGCCATAATCTCGAAACCCTAGAGAGTTTTATTGAGAGATTAAGGAAGAAACGAAGGAAGAGAGACGTAAGCCTACGCGAAGTACTTCCCAGAACAGAAGGTTTCCGACAGTTGCTGCCTCCATCATCCATTCTGAGTCTATTTTTGGTTTACTTTCAATTTTTATGATTGCATAAAATTTGAGATAACCATAGATGATAGATTTGTTAAATGTTGAGGATTTGTCTAAACTCACCTTTCGGATATTTTTTCTTTGATATTAATGAAATTTGATTTTTAAGTTCTTATTTGATTTCTTATGATTTCAATTCTACGCTTGCATAATTTGGTAACAAACTGAGAAGGTGAATCGAGTGAAAAATCATTAAATTGGGCTAACGAGAGTTAGGTTATTTAATCGAACAAAAATTGAATCAATCTGGTAAGTTTCTGTAGAGAGAGATCTTTCACAAGTTTTCATTAGTTTTTTTGACAACTTAAGATCTAATTTAGGGTTTGTATAATTTATGAATCGAGATATTTTAATTCCCATCTAATTAGGCCCATCTAATTAGGGTTAGTAATTAAGGTTAATGGTTATAACTTGAGAGAGAGTAATTAAACACAGGATCATCTAAAATCGCTAATCTAGTAAATTCACAATCAGTTAGGTTTTCATTAAAGTCAGATCCTTTCTCTGTCAATTGGTAGTTTAGGTTTATTTTTGATTAGGTGTTGCATATACTATTTTGTTTATATTTTCACATTTTATTTTTGAAGTTCATTGCGTGATTGAAATAGTTTTTAGTTTTATTTTTGTTCAATTTGAGTTATTGTGATTTACGTTAGGCCTTAGATTTTAGGATTATATTAACCCTCCTTGTGGGATAAGTACCTTAGGTACTATGCGAACGACCTGTGTGCTTTCAAAATATCGAGGTTTAAACATAATAAAACTTTGTCATATTTTGCGATTAAGATCCTGGATCTAACAAGGCGAATGCCTCAAATTGAAAGACATGTATTGTAACAACCCATTATCCCATGATCAGGGTTAGAACCCTAGGATATTGTACACGATAGTGTATTGAGAATTTAGTAGTATATTTCATAAATCATATGGCTTACTCAAACACATGAATAATGTTGTCACTCATTAAAATACTTGTCAAGTATTCATTAACATTTTTTGGGTATAAGTGATTTTAATGTGAATTGTGGATTATTTGTCTTAAAAATTTAATTGGTGTGTATTAAAATTGATTTAACATTTTTGGTGACATTTTGGACATTTTGCAAATTTATGAAAATTTGGGGTATTTTGGACTAGGAAAAATGTAGAAATGCAATTAATGTGTGCTATTTGGTAGCTTAGATGAAGGATAAATGGACTAATTATGGAGTGGCAAATGGACCAATTAATGTGTGACATGTGGACCAATAGCTAAGTGACATGTGGTAGCCTTACATAGGTGACAAATGGAAGACATGCATTGGAGACATGTGTCAAGACATAAATGAGACACCTAAGTCACGTTTTTGGGCAAGGAAGTTTCTGTAGCTCCCTTGTTGTTCATCACCAAAAGCACCATCTTTCTATTTGTTCTCTATCACCGAAACACCTAGCTGTGCAATTTCGTGTTATTGGCTTATCCATGTTACACCTTAAAAAGTCTTAAGCCATTTGAGGTTTTCGATTGTTGCTAAATCCTTGTGTTTTTCCATCCACCAAAATCTCTTATTTGATCTCTTCACTTCTAGAATTTTTCTCAGTATCTAGTACATTATGCTTTAAGTTTTATGGTAGTGTAAATGACATTTAGATGAGGTTTTAATGTTAAATGTAATATAAAAAAGTATGGAATTATTTTCTGGTTTTGAGTGATGATCATTCATGAATTTGTGAATTGTGACTCAAGAATTCTGAACTAAAAATTTAGGTTTAATTGATTCATGAACCTAAAATGATAGAGTTTTGGAAATGAAATGTACTGGAGTATGTTATACGAAGTATTTTACTGAACATACATTTGTAATTTGACCATAACTTGATTTGTAAATATCTGGATCAGATGAATTTTGATTTAGCTTAAACTAGAGACATATGGCTATAATTTGTATGAAGTAATTGAATTTGAATTCTGTTCTTAAGGGTCTTGAAAGTTGGCTTGAAGTTGAGAACTGTGTGTTGTTGTGGTATGAAAATAGTTTATAGTATTTTCGTTATAACTTGTATAATACTGAACAAAAATGCACGAATTTGATGTCATTAGAAAGTTAAAACATAAATGAAAATTTTATTAGAAGAAGGTGTTGCCTTAATACCTCATTTTATAAGTCATAATGGTCATTAAAAACTTACTCGAAAATCTGTCTTGAGAAAAATTTGGAAAATTAGAGCTGTAGGTTGAAATTTTGATTTCAATTTCATTATCCTCTTTCGACCTATTTTACATATCTTTAGGGCATGAATTTGAAGAAAGTCAAAGAATGAAAGTTGTATATATAGGTCTTAGCTTGACCTTTATGAAAGTGGCTTGATAAAATAGTGACTAGAGCTTGAGTTATGCTTATTTTCCTAATACCGCCTGTGACAGACCCCTATGCAGGAACCTTTTATTATGTCCTTATTTTTGTAGATCTTATAGCTTGAATTGGTCAAAGTATAAAAAATTAAATTTTTTTGATGTATTATTAATGCTCCTATAAAATAGTTTGGCCAGAAGACATCTTGATAATATTATGTAATTAATTGAAGTCATAACCTAAAAAAATAAATTGTTTTGATGAGGATGAGTTCAAATATAGATATTTTGATTTGTTTAAGGAATAAAGGAGTTATTTTAATGCAAACATGATTTTAAGAACATAATAAATGTGTATGAGGTATGGATGAATGAGCATTGAAGAACATAGGTATTTATGAATGAGATTTGGGTGAATGTATAAGTATATGTTGCTGGAAAATTTTAATGAACTTATAGATTTAGCTTGTTAAAATTTCGGATATAAAGTAACAATTATGTGTGTATTATAAGAAGTCTTTTGATAATGGAAATATTCAAGGATAAGTGTAAAATATGAGTTGATAATGATATAAAGATGTTCTCATGAATATAATGTGATTCAAATTATGTAAGTGATGAATTGGGAATGATTGAATGAGAACTAGGAAATTATGGAAGTGTATAATCCTAGGAAAATGAGTGGTATATCTATAAATGATCAATTGAAAGTGATCAAGTGTATTAAAGAAACATACCCAAGAATTTCTCATTGAACATGTATAATACATGATAGATATATAAATGTGCTTATTCATCTGATTGTGAAATGTAGTAATGAGAAAAAGAATGTGATTACATATAGAAGAGCATGTTAAGCGACCGCTTCTAGATATTTCCGGACTTCAAGGTAATAAGCTAAAAGAATCATTTGTGAGTAAACTAAGATGGTCTCACATTGATTGTTTTTTTGATTTTGAATTGAATAACTATTTGATATAATTGTGATATTGCTAATTCCAGACAACCGATTTTTCAAGGAGTTTGATATTCGAGACTATATTGAGAGTGTTACTTGGATTTGAATATGATTGACTGAATGTGTTCTTAACTTATATGATGAATATCGGACCAAAAGTTCGATGATGAATGTTAATTAGAAAGTGAAAGTGAATCTGAATGACTGAACATAATGATTGAATATGTGTAATTCATTTCATCCCAAAAATGTATGAAATATAAAGGCAGTTGTGATCAGAGTCGCTAGTGAAAAAGAGCTTAAATCTTGGACATCTGTGGTAAAAACCTATCGTTCAATATGTAAAATGAGCCTTGTATCTCCAACGGATAAGGGATAGTATGAAAGAACTCAGTATCAATAACAAATATAGGACAATGAAAAAGGCACTCGATCACAACAACACAACAAAAGAATTCGAGTCTCATAAACGTTGCATACACATATGATATGAAAAAAATAAGCAATTGCAATGTTTTGAGGACTTCTATTGTATGAAATGTGTGAATGCTTATTGATGAATAAGTTCTGCATGATCGCAATGAAAAGATGACATGTATGAATTTTGAAATATGATAATTATGCAAAAATTGTTTCGTGATAATGCATGATGATAATTGAGATGATGTGAATTAAATGATAACATAAATTGTTTTGTTGCATAACATGAGTGAACCATCGAGATTATTTCTCAAATGAGTTTCCAAAACTCAATCCAATTGTAATGTTTACATTTTCAGGTTCGAGAGAGCGACAACTTAGCTTCTAAGAATGCTTAGAAGAGATTTTATACAGATTTTGGATAGAAGACATGGCTTAGAGATAGGCCAGCTAGGACTGAAGGATTAGTCTTAATTTTTGTTAATTCCTCATATATGTAGCATATTTTGTAGATAGTGATGTGGACTCTGATAGATTGATACTGTATAAATATGAAGGATGGTTATAATGCTACATAAATTATGGTTTATGAAATTAAATGAGGACATTTTGGATTTTAGACATTGTGTTGTTTATGGTTTTAATTATGATGCCTTGAAATATATTGAAAGTGAATAAATTAGCAAGCCACTTCCGTTGGTCATATGCATGCTCATCCGAGGGGCGTACTTATCAGATGAGAGTTGGGTGGATTACAATTGATGGTATCAAAGCAAGGTTTGGCATCCATAAGGATATGTAGGAATGTTAGGCATCAAATAATGTGATAATTTTGGATGGTAATTGAAGTTCTTGTTTATTATAGTTCATCTACCATAAATGATTAAGTGGAACAATCAGCTGACCTAGGATCAGAAAGAGCCAGTAAGGAGTCCTCTATGTCTCAACCTGAGGGAATGCCTCTAAGATATCCTGAGAGAAGGGAAAGGAGGTACAATAAACTGTCAAAGCAAGGGGCTGTAGACTTCTATAGAAGTACAGACCCTGCAGAGGCTAGGAGATGGCTCAAAAGAATGGAGAGGATCTTTTACCACATGGATTGTGAGTCAGACAAGAGGTTCGACTATGCAATTTCCTTACTGTAAGGCCTAGCTTACAAATGGTGGAAAACTATTCCAGGTAGTACTACCAGGCATTGTGGTCTGAGATTGCAAGAATTTTTTAGAGTCTTCAAGGAAAATTACATGCCTAAGATCTACATGGATAGAAAGACGAAGGAATTCTTGGACCTGAAGCAGGGCAGTTTATTTATGGCAAAGTATGAGGTTAAGTTCAATGACTTGATGGGATGTGCTACTGCCTTGATTCCTGCTGAGGAAGACAAGTGCAGGAGATTTGAAGAAAGACTGAATATGGAGATTCAGAAGAGGTTAGCCATTTTTAACTTGGGTAGTTTTTCAAAACTATGTGCTGCCTTGATCCGTATTAAGCACTTGTTGAAGGATAGTAAGGTAGAACATGGATCAGAGTCTAGCAGAAGAGGCCCATTGAATCTCAGGGCAGTTTTGGCAGAAAGTTCAAGAAGCGTCAGAATTGAGTTTTATACCATCGACGGGATCAAGACAGTCGAGGTTTAGAAAGAGGGGTACTTTTGTTCAATCTAGCAGTGGAAGACGTGTAGTATTGAGTTAGTTATCGAATTATGAGCATTATGGGAAGAAATACAGTAGTGAATGCTGGAAGTTGACAAGAGCTTACTTTCGATGTGGCTTATTTGATCATCGAGTTAGGGACTATTCTGTGGTGTTTGGAGCACATTCTGGTAGGAGAGGAAGTGTGGCAGCAGAAATGACGATTCAATAGAGTCAAGCTAGTGGGTCTAGACAGAGAGGCCATGGCAGAGGCTGAATGAGTTCTAGGAGTGCTACTGGTAGGACTGAGGTGTGGAGCAATCAAACATAGTCTCAGTCCCAAGGCAACAAGAGGCTCAAGACTCTTCAAATGTCATTACAGGTGTGCTACTAATATTTACATTTAAGACTTATGCATTGTTAGGTCCTGGATCTAAGCATTCATTTATCGCACCATATATGGAATCTAGGTTTCATTATGATAGAGAATTATTGAGATGTGGAGTAGAGGTGAGTACATTGATAGGTAGTACCACTATGATAGGGGAAGTTTGTAAAAGGTGTTTGATTCAAATTGATCAGGCAGAGTTGGAGGCAGACTTGATTGTGTTACCATTAAAGGAAATCGATGTTATCCTAGAAATGGATTGGCTCATTGCTCATAGGGCCATCATGAATTGTTATACTAAGGAGGTAATATTTGAATCTCCTAATTAGCCTAGAGGAGTGTTCAGAGGTATTATCTAACTAGTGCCAGCCGAGCTGATTTCATTTATGAGTTCCTTGAGGTTGATGCAAGGGGAATGTGAGAATTATTTGACCTACGTCATTGATACCCGAACTGAGCAGAATATGTAGGACATTCTTGTGGTTAGGGAATTCCTAGATGTGTTTCCCATAAAGTTACATAGCTTACTACTAGATCAAGAAACAAAGTTTGCAATTGATCTAGTTTTAGGTGCTGCTCCTATATCTATTCCCCTATATACAATGGCATTTCTAGAACTAAAGGAGTTGCTAGATAAGGGATTTATTAGAACCAGTGTGTCACCCTAGGGAGCTCTAGTCTTAATTATGAAGAAGAAAGATGGAATGTTGAGACTGTGCATCGATTATAAGCAACTGAATTGGGTCACAGCAGAGAACAAGTACCCGTTGCTTAGAATCACTGATTTGTTTGATCAGTTGTAGGGAGCTTAGGTGTTTGCTAAGTTAGATATGAGATCTAGGTACTATCAACTAAAGATAGCAGAGGCTGATGTATCGAAGATTGCTTTCAGGAGTAGATATGGACATTATGAGTTTTTAATAATTCCGCTTAGGTTGACTAATGCCTTAGCTGCATTTATGGCATTGATGAATAAGGTGTTTCAACCCTACCTAGATCATTTTGTGATACTATTTATTGACGATATTTTGGTGTATTCAAAGAGCAGAGAAGAGCATGCTGAGCACTTAAGAGTAATCCTATAGATTATGAGGGAGAAACATCTATATGCTAAATTTAGTAAATGTGAGTTTTAGCTAGATCAAGTAGTGTTTTTGGGTCATATAGTAAATGGGCAAGGTATTCAAATGGATCTAATGAATATAAAGGTAGTCATGAAATGAGAGGCTCCAAAGAATGTGTCTGAAATCCTGAGTTTCCTAGGATTGGCTGGATATTATTAAAGGTTTGTTGAGGGATTCTCATTGATCTCAAACACCTCTGACTAAACTTCTAAGGAAGAATGTGGTGTTCAGATGGAATGATGAGTGTGGAAGAAGTTTTGAAGAACTGAAACATTGGTTGACTATAGCACCAGTGTTGACTAATCCATCGGGAACTGGTGGTTATATAGTATACAGTGATGCTTCATATAAAGGATTGGGATATGTGTTGATGCAATATGGTAAGGTGATAGCCTATGCTTTGAGACAATTAAGGTCTCACGAGATGAACTATCCAGTACGTGATTTAGAACTTGCAACAATAGTCTTTGCTCTAAAGATATAAGTGCTTGAGGTATCTGCTGAGTTAGAAGGAGTTGAACATGAGATAGAGAAAATAGATTGAGTTGTTAAATGATTATGACGGTATGATTGGCTATTATTTAGGGAAAGCTAATATAGTGGCAGATGCATTGAGTAGGAAGTCAAATAGCAGTGTAGCTTAGATTCAGTTACCAAGGTTACCAAGCTTGATTTAATTTAGAGCTTTAAATGTGGACTTAAATTTAGAGAAAAATGAAGCCTTAATTGTTACACTAAACTGAGGCCGATGTTGCAGGACAAGATTAGAAGAGTTCAGAGTAAAGATCCTGAAATGGTGAAGTTGATTGAGAAATTAAGGTGAATCTAGATTCAGAATTTGAATTGAGAGATGAAACATTATGGTTAAAACAGAGGTTGTGTGTGTCTAATTTGGATGAACTGAGAAAGGAAATTCTAGAGGAGGTGCATGTAGTAGCTTATGCTATGTATCCAAGTACTACCAAAATGTATCATACGTTAAAACAACATTTCTTATGGCCATGGAAGAAGAAACAACTAGTAGATTATGTAGCTAAGTGTTTGGCTTGTCAACAGATTAAGGCTGAACATCAGGCTCCAGTTGGGAAGCTTCATTCGTTACCTATTCCGGAATGGAAATGGGAACGAATCACAATGGATTTCATTATGGGATTGCCTAACACTTTGAGGCAAAATGATGCTATATTGGTTGTAGTGGACCAATTGATTAAGTCGACCCATTTCTTACCAGTGAAAGAGAATAACTCACTAGACCAGTTGGAATTGAGGTATATGAATGAGGTGGTTAGACTACATAGGGTTCTAGTGTCCATGATATCGGACAAAGATCTCAGATTTACTTCGAGGTTTTGAAAAAGTCCACAATAGGCTATGGGTACTAAGTTGAACTTTAATACTACATTTTATCTTCAAACAGATGGGTAGAGTGAGAGGACAATCAGGAAAATTGAGGATAAGCTTAGAGCATATGTATTGGAGTTTTAAAGACCTTAGGATTAATACATAGCCTTGATTGAATTTACTTTCAACAACTACTACCACAGTAGTATTGGAATGGAACTTTATGAGGCATTGTCTGGAAGAAAATGTTGATCACCTTTATATATTAGGATAAGGAAGGTTTAAGAATGACTGAAGGCTCATAATTGATATAAGATACTATAGATAAGGTGAAACTGATTTGAAGATGAATAAAAGTGACACAAGATAGACAAAAGAGTTATGTAGATTAACATAAAAAGGATGTGGAATACAGTGTAGGAGTCAAAGTATTTTTTAGAGTTGTATTTATGAGAGTCTCGCCTTGGTAAGGGGTTTTAAGATTTGGCAAGAAAGGCATATTGAGGCCTAGGTACATTGGCCTTTATGAGATCATTGAGAGGGTAGGACCATTGGCATACAGATTAGCCTTCCCGAGTGAAATGTCTCAAATACATAATGTATTTCATGTGGGTATGCTTAGTAGGTATAGATTTAATCCAATGCATGTATTACCAGCCTAAGAGATTGAAGTTACTAGTAATCTGAGTTATATTGAGGAGCCAGACAAGATAGTGGGATATTAGACAAAAAAAATTGAGGAATCGGGTAATTCCATTGGTAAAAGTCCTATGGAAAATTTATTTGAGTGAGGAAGCAACTTGGGAAATAGAGGAGCACATGAGAAAGCAATATCCCCACCTGTTTCATTAATCAGGTAAGACTTTTTAGGACGAAATTTTATAAGGAGGGGAGAATTGTAACATCCCATTATCCCATGATCAGGGTTAGAATTGTAGGATATTATACACGAGAGTACATTGAGAATTGAGTAGTACATTTCATGCATCATATGACATACTCATACACGTAAATAATGTTGTCACTCATTAAAGTACTTTTACATGCATTCATTGACATTTTCCGAGTATAAGTGATTTTAATGTGAATTGTGGATTATTTATCTTAAAAATTTAACTGGTGTGTATTAAAATTGATTTAACATTTTTGGTGACATTTCGGAAATTTCTAAAAATTTTAGTTATTTTAGATTAGGAAAAATGTAGAAATCAGAGACAATTAATGTGTGACATTTGGTAGATTAGTTGAAGGACAAATGGAGGAATGACAAATGGACCAATTATAGTGTGACATGTGGATCAATAGCTAAGTGACATTTCGTAGCCTTATATAGCTAACAAATGGAAGAAATCCATTGGATACATGTGTCAAGACATAAATGAGACACCTAAGTCACATTTTTGGATGAGGAAGTTTCTGTAGCTCCCTTGTTGTTCATCACCTAAAACACCATCTTTCTGCTTGTTCTCCATTACCGAAACACCTAGCTGTTCATTTTTTTTGTTATTGGCTTATCCATGTTACACCTTGAAAAATGTGCAGCCATTTGAGGTTTTCGATTGTTGCTAAATCCTTGTTTTTTTCCATCTACCAAAACCTCTTATTTGCTCTCTCCATTTCTAGAATTTTTCATAATATCTAGTAAGTTATGCTTTAAGTTTTATGGTAGTGTAAATGACATTTAGATGAGGTTTTAATGTTTGTAAATGGATGCATG
>JAOSBN010142141.1:1663-25860 GCA_027563595.1 Erythroxylum suave | reverse complement strand
CAAAGCTCTCCGATACGGAACGTTGGCAACTGGTTTTTTGACTACTTGAAAGTGCTTTGCGCCATGTCGTTCCGGATCACCTTGCCGCCTTTCTCGAGTGCCTCAGGTGAGACAGGTCAGAGCTCCTTCGTTTCGACTTGATGGAAAATATTCTTGGAATTATGGCTATCTGAGAAGTCCTGTTCATCTTGCAACTCTTACCCCTGCCTTATGTGTGCCAAACGGACTGAGCAGTCCGATGTGTTGTCATCAATCATGCATCGTGCTCCAGCAAATTGTCGGATCAAAAACGCCTGGGCCCCAGTAGCGGCGAGTGTGCTACAGGCAGAGGACTTAGAGGAGAGTGAGGTGGTAGTGATGGACTTGGACAACGTGAGGCGGGCGGGCTCGGATATGGTGATAACAGTGGACTGTTTCTTGCTGATGTGGCCTCAAGGTATGACGGTGGGCTGAGTTCGTCCAACAGCCCTTGACGTGGCAGCTCTATCGCTGGTGCTCCTCGACGGCCGACGCATGTTGCGGGTGCGAATCTCTGTGGTCTTCTCGATGCGCGCTCCTCATCTTGCTTGCTCGCTTTTCGACGTACACTGTAGCATCGAAGAAGAGCAAAGCCAAAGACCATGAAGCCAACGACGCCAATGATCACTAGAACAATGACCACGATGGTGGTGCTCGACAAGAAAGACGATGAGCCTGAAGAGGCAACACCTGTCGAAGCACCAAATACTAATAAGGAGGAAGGCATTATCCCACAGTAGGTGTGTAAGGACCAACAGAGTGAAGTGAGTACTGTCAATGATACGCTCTAGCGTTTGGTAGATTTTGTGTATTGGTGGTTCATGAATGAATAGACATTTGATAACCTCAAGGCCAGCAGTACTGTTTATGAATTGGTCCTTGATTTGACAATCTTAATGTGCGGCTTAGTGGACGAGACATAGAGTGCCAGCACAGTGCATCGCCATGCGCAGCGGAACGGTTAATGCGCCCGACAAACTCTCGTTTACAGCTCACGGCCGGTCAGTGGGAGCAAAGTGCTACCCGCCTGATTGGTCCATTTGTCGAATAGACCGCTTCAGCAGCGTCAAGTTTGCCGTATACCTTTAAGCGTTTCAAAGCGTGAGCCTTGCTTGAGACTCTTGTACTAGACGATGACCAAGGCTCACCTCAGAAGTTGCTGCGCATAAGTTGCAAAAGTCCGTACAAAAACGGAGCGAGCAAGTTACATTATGGCGCCATGGTAAGAAAAGGACATGTTGTGAACCGCTTGCAAAACCCACTAGCGGCCTAGTGAGGCAGGGTAGGGCGGAACGTGTTCATGGTGCCCGCTCATTGGTCGGCAGGTCGGCGGTCAGAAACCTCCGACCCCATCTCACTCGTTCCTCAGGCTGCTGCGCCTTCTACTTAGATCAATTTGATGTAACAGAGCCGCACGCCGTCTGGCGGTACTTGTCTGCTCATGACAAGCCAAATGTAGGTGCGGCTGTCGAGCAACAACAAGCGCGGCGGGGTTTCAGGAGTACCGCTTCTATGCCTCAGGCAGTGCCGGCAGATCTGGTGATCTCGAAGCGCTTTCGAAGTTCTCCTCGTTTGGGGCGGGCGACCACCGCGGAAACGATCAAGCAGAAGCGTGAGCGTGGCTTTCTTTACTTCACGAGCGCGAAGAAGTCGTTGTCGCAGTCCCACTACTTCACAGTTCTGCCTAGCCTACAACGCGCTCGTTTCCTCAGGAAGGACATGGCCATCACGATTCTGTTCTATGCTCTGCTAAGAATATCTTCTGTAGGTGGCTGCTTAGGAGCAGGCCTTCACTCAACCTCTCGATGCATCTATGACCATCGAAATTAAGCCCCTTTCTTCATTCTGCATGTCCCTCTTCGGTGACCAAGTGACCATACCATCTAGTGTATATCACTGCTTCGTCTGTTGTGTGGTATGACAGCTTCTCACCATCACTGCCGCTCTATCAATAAGGACACCTCGAGAGACGGCATAATTAGGTACAGTCTTAGCAGCGTTACTCTGCAGTGCCGTCGCTAACCAACGCGTGTCTCAGATATGCAATCACAGAAGCCCAAAGTCTACGTTGCCCCGGAATCCCTTCCCCCTGACTGGTTCGAGCGGAGGATACTGCGCCTGTACCGAAATGCTGATGTTATCCGATCACCAACTCCTCTGGGATGCAAGGAATCCATCTTCGATGACCAGGCTTACGAGCACGTTACGTCGAGACTTGAAACACTGGACGAGCCATTGTTGCACCTGATATGCTTGTCGGGACTCACATATGTGGATATCACCTGTCTAGCTCTAACATCTACTACGATGTGGTCAAGGCTAGCTTGTTGTCCAGGCTGCTCCGACTGTCACATCACCCGCTATGAGGTTCTTAACCAATACAACACCGACGCAATCCTTGATAGACACTTGACGCTCATGCGACAGCTATCCGGCTAGATGCCAGGTTGCTATCGATTCTGTTACGTATGTATATATCTCATCATCTCTTTGAGGGCGTCCGAACTGATGAAGCATGGACAGCATTGTCTCTACTATCTGCATCGCAACAACTTTGATGACAGTACCAGCGCAGCATATGGCTTGTTCTGCTTCGATTGCCACCGTCTTGTCGAGGGCCACTTACTCATTCCACGTAACGAGCAATTGTGGGGCATCACAAGCATCAGAAATCCTCCCATGCGTGTCGATCTCAGAGCTTCTCCATGCGAGAGCTGTGACATAGCTGGATTCGCCCTGGAAATGTTGGAAGATCAAGGAAAAGAGATGCTGCAGCTAGATAACGAAGAATGGCTTGAGGAGAACGACTATGGATCAAATTTGGACTCTCCCGCAGTATACCAAGCAAGAAAAAGGGCACTGAAGCAAACATCGGGATCTCTGTCGGCTGAACAGAGGGGACGTGAACAGAGCGACGAGGACGCAGAGTACTTCATTTATGATGTGCATCGTCACCTTCGGGCAGTGTCGGGATGGGTTCATCAAGATGGTATCAAACCCAGCGTGGAATCTTTATTCGCACCTTGAGACGGTTCAAGAAGGACAACAAGGAGTTCCAGAGATAAGTCAACATTGTCATGGCTTACGATGCAATGGAATCATGACACCTTCCCACCCTCCAAATCCATCGCTTCTTCATGCATCCCTTTCCTCCTCAAAGTCTCAACCTTGTGCTTCACCTCCTCCACGTAAACATCCTCATCCTTGCCCTCCCAAAGAATCTCCCTCCTCACCACAGCAAGCACATGACAAACAAGCACACACAAATACGTAAACACCAACAGAATCGTCATCGCCGACCCAACCCACAAAACCCCTTGGCTCCGAAACATCTTCCCAACATCAATAACCGCAATCGTAAATCCAACATTCGGAAACACAAACGCCCACCAATTCAGGTGGAAACTCATCTCCCGCCTCCGAGCAACATTAGCCAAGACGCTGATACAGAAAAACCACAAACTCAAACTCCAGATAAACACAGCCGTCACAGTCGCCATAGCCCGAAAGATCTGCACCGTCACATCACTCGCGCCAAAATACCCCCTCGCCGCCACAGGAAAGTCATTCGCCAACCCAATCAAAGCCAACGAAGTGAAACTGGGCGGACCAACCGCAATGAACATACCCGGCCGGCTGTTCGGGCCAGGGAAGCCAAACTGGATCATGCGACGCACGTAGCTGGCATACATGAGCACACTGACCATCATGCCCAAGCCCTGCGCCATCAACCCAGCCAGCACCATAGGCACAGCTTGAGAGGTGGGCTGGTGTGCCGCGCCCGCAGCGGCAACGGTGCCGCAGAGCATGAACGGGAAGATAGGCAGGTCCCAGGCAGGCGTCATATCTTCGATCTTCAGCAGCGGGCTGGTGAACAGGACAAAGTACTGACCAACGGCCTGGACGAACGTGACGGCGAAGTACACCCAGAAGAGCACGCGGTAGGCGACGACCAGCCAGGGCCCGGTCGAAGGGATGCCGTAGTCGGCCATGCCGGCGATGATGGAGGCGAGGGAGAGGAACGGCGTGGCGAAGAACAGCGACTCGGTCGGGTGGGTCAGGCTCGACTTGAGCGTGGACGGGAAGCGGGTGAAGCGGTACGCCATGGCCGCCGTGATAGATACGAACAGGAACAGGTCCCAGATGTACACGACCTTGCCGATCGTCTGGAGGCCGCGGAAGGTGTGTGGCTGCGTCTGGGTGGAGAGGAGGAGGGAGAGACCGCCCGTCGACATCGGCAGCGTGTACCACGCCCAGGTGAAGTGTTCGAGTCTGGCGAGAGGTGATGGTGGTGGCGGTGAGCCCGGCTTGTCGCCGCCCATGTCCATGGGAGGCTGGAGCGTTTTGTCTTCCATGGTCTCTGTCGCGCTCGATCGAGGTCGTTGAGACCTTGTGACAACTGTCACGTCGCGTGCAGCTTCTCCGTGGCGCAGCTTTTGCGCCCGACTGGCGTGATGATTGTGGACGATAACTTTCTTCAATACACGAAGTATTGACAGGATGTGAACCACGTCCGATTCCCTGCCGGACAGTAGACTAGAAGAGACAGATGATCCAGACTGTCCAGAGATCGTATGACCGCTTCGAGGCCAGGATACCTCAAGGCTGTGTAGATATCTAAATACCCTGTGGGAAGGTTCGTAGCACCATCATGTCAGAGTTACAACAATCAGTACGTTCGATGCTTTGGTCAATCAAACGGCCCCGAAACTTACATACGATGATGCCAGACACGAAAGATATTCAAGATCTATCTTATAGCCCCATCTTAATCGCGGATATGATAATGTTGGTCTCCAAACTCTAAATCTACGCGAGGCACCAGGGCGTTGGGAGTTCGGAAGCATCCGGTTGGAGGTAGAATCGCTGCAGCTACGATCCTTCAAGCATCATAATTCTGATTAAAATGTTCCTATGGTCACAATATAGATGTATCAAGCTTGATGGTACATAGTGTTTACCACAGATCTATGGCTCTGAGCCTTGGTCGAACGCTGTTCTTTTGGCCATTTCACCTCCAACACCAAATGTTCTACTGACTCGTGAAGAACTCTTTAGTCTACGAGGCGAGGCGGTCTCAATCCTTTCTGTGCGCTGCTCACCTTCCGGAAAAGCCAGATCCGTCTCGGTTATGGGATCTATAATTTCGTAGTCGATCATGGTAGATGTGAAGCCAAGCTCGACAAACTTGCGACGAGCCCAATTTGTAAGCGGCTTCGGATCCCAGTCTACGGTGGGATTGACTAGGTCTTCCCCTCGTTGATCGCGAATCGCTTTGCGTACGATCAGCCGTATTGTCCTGGCGTCAAACATAGTGACAGGCGCATTTCCGCTCACTGCAGTTTCAGAAGGAGATTGCAATGACTGTGCGTCCTGCAAGGCGACTTCATTCGTGCTCGAAAAGTATGGCGACACAAAGATAGTCTCGTCCAGGGCACTCGCGTCGGAGTTATTTGTCGTTATGCCTAAGTGGTTGTCATCATTGGCTTGATCGACGCTGGCTTGAGGACTCTGAACAAGATCCCCAGGATTTGAATCCTGTCCATATGCAAAAGGGATGAACGTCCGTAAGGAATCATCTCGTGACTGGCGCTCTCCCACACGATCATCAAAGACTTCATCTGCATCTGTATCTGCATCTGTCTCCGAGGCTATGTCGTCCCCCTCAATATGGTCACCAGGCAGGACATGATTGACTTTGTCATCGCGCCTCGCCGAGACACAGAACGTGTCGACCAATTGCATACCCCTTGTCGCGCCTTTCGCCTCCACTGCAAATTCAAGGAACGTGTTGAAGACAGACGTTGACAAGTTAGGGATGTTCGTGACGCGAAACCGGTCTTGATGTTGCTTGGCGAGACTGGCAATGGAGCTGTCCGCGAACGATTCGAAGACGGACAACAAATGTGTCACTTGCTGTCTGAAAACAGTGCGAACCGACCTTTGGAAGATGCCGCTGCGACCGTCGTAGTCGCCAGCTAGTATCCGATTCAGCAGATGCATCATGCGATACAACAAATCCGTGGATCGCGAAGCACCGATGTCATTCTCCAGTCTCAAGATAGTGCCTGCCAGATGTGCGAGATTACTCAAGCCATAGCCACCCCCTCTAGCGAGCTTGAGCTGCTCCAAGACAACAGTTGCGCCTTCGATGTCAAGCAGTGACACTCGCGCATTGAAACTTGTACGAAGAAAATTGACGGTAGGCAGTCTGCGAGAGTACACATCTGGTGATGACACGGCTGTCCACAACTGCACGTCATTGCTCAACGCTGCAAACCGCACGAGCGACCTCGCAACGCTGGAGTTCTTGTAGACACTTTTGGAGATCAGAGGCCCGTCTGGATCATCGCTAAATAGAAGCCATTGGCCAAAGCCGACCAGGTTGGAATCTGTTGCCAGGTTGAGAAGCCCGGCAAGTCTGTATAGGGGCAGCTGACCATGAGAGTTGATGAATTCAGGATTCCCACCAGTCCCTCTGGAAGAGAAAAAATCTCCCTTCGAGGTACGGGCGTGTTGGAGAAATGCTCCAATGGCGTGCAGTTTGCTGTTATCAACGAGCTTCTGGAGGTTGTCGAAAACTCCTAGAGCAGTATGGATATTGCCATCTTGTACGAAACTGTCGAGCACCTGGTGCATAAGACCTGGTGTGAACTCAGAATGCGCGACCAAAGCGTCGAGCTGAAAAGAAATCTTGGGGGGAGCCGTGTACTGTACAGTTGCCAGAGATTTTAGAAGAGTCACCCTGTCAAACCACCTTTTCATCAACTTTGACCTGCTCTGAGGGTCGGTATCGCTTTGAGAATCGAAGGCATCAGTTGTCATCACCATGCGAGCAGCAAGATAGTCGAAATATGACAAGGGCAAATCGTGAGGCTCGAGAAACGATATGAGGTTGACGATGCCATTCTGTGCAGCTTCCACTGTTATCCCGTTGCCACCTTCCGCGTTCCGGACAGAATTGATGTGGGACTCGACCAGAGCTAAGACAACTTCTGTGCTGATGGTTCGAGGCGGCACTTGTGCGAGAGGCTGACCTTTACTGTAACCCTCCAGTCGTCCAACTGTTCCGCCGGTCCGAGACTTCACTCGGTCCCAGTCGATTTGGGGTGATCCTTTGCCTGTGCCATTACGATCTGACCAGGTAATGGCGAACCATGGGTCTTTCGTTTTCGATTGCAACAGACTGACAATACGTTGACCGACGCTTTGAAACCCACCATCGACGCAACACCACAGGATGAACTCCAACCATATCTCAGGACCCATCGGACGGACTTTGAGTCGATATCGACCACCTGGTGGGTCGCGACCAATCTCTTCATAGGACAGTCCACCTCTAGCAGCTTTCTCAATATTTTCGTCCTGCCGATCACGCCAAGTGGCATCCGATAGGGATGTGAGTATGCGGGAGGACAGCAGATGTACGATGGGTGAGCGTTGCACAGTAGCTGAATAGCTGGACATCTGGTATGAGTAAACGTCATTTGGTACAAGGTTGTGGCCATGTACTTGGCCTAAGATCAACTGTACAGCATTCATGACTTTCAGAGCCTCTTCTTCAACCAAATCAGCCGATTGTATCACGAGACTGCCGAGTGTGAACCAAATCTGGTCCATAGTTGCATCCTTTGTATTCGACATAGTCGTAGAATATCGAGGGTCCAGACTCAGCGCTCCCCATGTTTCCTGACTTTCGAGCGAAGGGTAGACAGCTGTTTCGGCTTGAATGGGCTTTCTGGTAATCAAAGACAATTTCTTCCCGGGCCACTCAATATTGGAGGGTGGCAACTCCGACGATGTCACTGACATTCTGGACGCTGAATTCTTCAATAGAGCTTCGCATATCCATAGAGCTGCCTTTCTCCTCGAGTTGGTGATCATATAGGTCAAGATGTCAAGACCTGCGTTGTATGGCTTCCTAGCAGTGTGCAGAATTCGCAACACTTCACTGCTGATAAAGCCCGAGTCCCCCAACGTCACGTTCTGTTTTCCGCTTGCATTCTTCCGCAAATTGTGTGGAAGATGCGCCTCGAGTGATTCGATCCAGGTGTTCGGGTCTTGTCGCCGCGACTTCGGCATCTGTGATGAGTCTACATGGTGTGAGGACGAGGACGGTACGCGCCTCTTCCGCAACGATTTCCGAACAGTCTTTGAGCGTCTCTCTTTTACATCGTTGGCTTCGAGTGTCTGCTGTCTTGAATCACTCTGAGTGTCATCGTAGGATCTTCTGGAAGTTGAGTTTTTGCCGCTGAAACTGTGCTGGCTGTATGCATGTTGCCATCTGGCTGCGAGCGCCGCCGGCGGATGAGACCGCAGACGGGACCATGTTTGAGGGAGAAGTGTCCTTCCCAGACTGGATCGAGTTCGCTGCAATCGCGGTAAGGCTATAAGCATGTCACTAAGAACGGACTGTAGGGAGAAGGATGCATCTGAGGGCGACGCATGCAAGGTGTTCGACTATCGTTCAATCCGAAGACCGACAGTAGACATGTCCAAGGTGGCAAGAAATGCGCGAACAACGTGATCTGAGGAATGGGCGCGAACAATGCTCTGTGATGTACAAGTGAAATGGCAGCCACCTAGAAAAAAAGCTGAGCGCAGCCAGAAGCATCACTAGAAAACAATCATGATGTCGACACTGCAGATCTGGCCAAGCTCAGCCTGGCGTCCTCCTGGCTCAACTTCGGCTGCTCACATCCAACAGGATCGCGAGGCTCACACGCATCTACAACACGACTCATAGGCTCGTCCACACAGCCAAGTTGATGAATGTTCACTGGTCCGCGCCTCTGTCATCACGGTTGTCTCAAGCAAGCGCGAAGACAATCAAAGAGCGCTTTGGTGTTTCGCCAAGGCGTTTTGTTAATGGCGAGACCGAATCGGTAGCATCAACACCGAACGCGAGATGAAATGGCCCCAATTTTCAGGGTTAAGGAAGGTAAAGTCTCTTAGTCTATGGCTGGTCGATGTTATCTCATGCAACACCGAATATGTGTATTTTAGAGTTTTACCAATTATAGATTCCGCCTACCATACCCAGTTACTAAATATCTATTATATAATACTACGTATTTAACTATATATTAAATTACTTAATATCTTAATATATTATATAATCGACGTCGGCGATTCTAATTATCTAATTAAATTTAAGAAAATAGTTAATATTTATTATAATTTAATACTAATAAGTACGCCTACGCCTATAATATTAAAGTTTAATAAACGTATTTATAAGCTAAAGTTTAATATTTAATATAGACTATATTTATTTATTAATTCCGCTATAAATAAATTAATTATATACTTTTTAATTATTTTTAATCTTATTATTATTACTATTATTATTAATAATACTAATATTAACGTACGTAGATAATAAGATTAAGATTAATTATAAAAATTAACTATTAATAAGTTTCTATAATATTTTAAAATTATATTTTATATAAGCCGCTATAAGAAAATAAAACTTATATATTTTTAATATATAACTATTTATAATCTAGAAAGATATCTATTACGTTAATAATATAAAATAATTATTAAATATTTATATTTATATAGGCCTTATAAAGAAGATAATATTTATTAATAATAAAAGATATAATATATTACTAAACGAGTATATTTTAATTATTAATTTAATATTATTTTAAGTATCTACGTTAACGTTAATAAGAGTATAATTATCTTTATTAGTAAATTAAAATATATTATAAAGATTAAGAATAAGTTTATTAAACGAGATTTTAAACTTTAGACTTTTATTTTTAAGAATTATATTTATAATTAGTTATTTTATAATTAAAGAGTTAAACTAAAATTAACTCGTCGTTTTATTTAATATAATCTATATATAAAGGCTATCTATCTATTACTAATATAATAAATTTTATATATATTAGCTTATTAATTATAATAATAAAATTAGAATATATTTTTCTACGTTTATTATAATAATTTATTCTCTTCTAGCCCGTTAACTAAAGTATTATTATATAAAGATATTATAATTATAGAAACTTATTACTTAAATATAATTAATATTCTAAAGAGTTTAATTATTAAAAAATCTTTTAATAAAGATCTCTCTTAAGATATTTTATAAATTAAAAACGAGAATAATATAATTTTCTTTATTTAATAAAATAATATATTAGTACTTAATATTATTATAGATTATAATTTAAAAGATAAAATAATTAAACTTTATAAAATATCGGTTAATAATAATAACGATAATAATATTAATAATATCTAATAGTCCCGGCGTTAATAAATTATTTTAATAGCTATTAATATATATAATTATAATATAAATAGCGTTAATATAGCTAATTAATATTAGATTAGTTAGTTAATTTAATAATTAAAATTATAATATTAATAATTTTCTCTCTTTTATTAACTTATTAATACCGCTATTAATAATATATATAATATCTAAAGCCTTAATAAGAGCGATATAAATAAGAATAAACGTATACGCTATTATAAAATACTTATATAAAGTCTATTAAAGTCTTCTTTAAAATTAAGATTTATTTATCGAGCGATTTAAGCGCTAAAGCGTAAAAGATACGCTTAATATAATTATTAATAAGGCGGATAAGCCCTATTTAAGTTATTTAATATTATTAGATATAAATCCTAGATCTATAATTATTATAGTCTTTATTAAGTATATATTTACCGGCGTAGCGATTACTAGTAGTTATAGTATTAATTATAAAATAAAATAGTCTAATAATAATCTAATAAATATAATAATTATTATTAGAATAATAATTATAATAATAGCTATATAGTGTTGTAAGCCTATTACGCGGCCCGGCTAGAACTCTAAAATGCACACATTCGGTGTTGCATGAGATAACGTCATACTATATCGATGCACAAATGCAATTGGCGGCACGACTTTCACGTATCCGAGCCCAGGAATCGATGTTGAGATGGTCAAGACGTATATTAAAGTCGAATACTCATAGCTCGAGCAGATGGAATGTTCAACATGGTTTGTAGAATACAAGACTGCAACTGTACCGTACAAATTCTACTCTTGACAACCTAGGTGTATCAGAAAAATGCCTACATTCACGGATGCCTTCCGCTTCTTGACTGGACAAGCGTTTGGGGCTACTGTGGTACCATCAGTAGATCTCACTGGCAAGACCATCGTCGTGACAGGCTCCAACACGGGCTTAGGTTTCGAATGCGTGAAGCACCTGTAAGTTGCATTCCTCGCAAGACATCCGCCATCATATGAACGGATTCTCATCCTTGACTCGATTAGGATCCAACTCAATGTCACAAAAGTCATCATTACCTGTCGCAGCCTCGAAAAAGGTATGGCTGCCAAATCTCAAGTTCTCGAGTCGATCCCTTCGACCCGCGATTCGCAGCTCGAGGTCTGGTCTTTAGACCTGGCAGATTACCAATCAATACTCTCCTTTGCATCTCGTGTCTCATCTCTGTCCCGTCTCGACGGCTTTCTCGCCAATGCGGGCGTTGAGATGACTCAATTCACCACTACAGCAGACAGTTTGGAGACCACCATTGCCGTGAACGTCGTGTCCACCTACCTCAGCGCTCTAGCCGTGTTGCCAAAACTCGAAGAGACAGCCGCCAAGTTTCAGGCACAAACCACCTTAACCGTGGTCGGGTCACTGATCCACACATTCGGCCCGGACGGTCAGCTCGATGCACCTGAAGGGGAGCACATCCTCGAAAGCTTGAGCGTAAAAGACACCGCAGACATGGATCAGAGGTATCCTCTGAGCAAACTCATGGCGCATATGTGTTTCCACGAGCTTGTCGAGCGAGTTGATGCCCGAAGTGACAGAACTGCGTCAGGCAAAGTGGTGCTCAACCTCGTGAATCCAGGATGGTGTGCGTCTGAACTAGGACGGAACAAGGAGATGAATCTGCCGCAGAAGGCAATCTTTGCGATGATTGGGAGAACATCGGAACAGGGGAGTCGGACTTTGGTGCATGGTGTCACCGCCGGACCGGAGAGTCATGGCAGATATCTATCAGAGTGTCAGGTCAAACCCGAGTCGGCTTTCATGCAAAGCGAGAAGTGTAAAGTGGTTTCAGCGAAGTTGTGGGGAGAATTGATCAACAGATTCGAGAAAGTGTCGCCCGAGATCGCGAGCGTTGCTGCTTGAATTGGACCAGAGTGTCAGCTTTCTCACAGCATGTGAAGCGCTGGTTTCTTGAGTGAGGCTCAGTCTGTACATCAATAAGCCGTCGCGTTCAAGGAGGGGTCCCTACAATGGTCTACAGCAGAGTTACTGGATTCGGTTTTCGGCGCTGGAATCGATTCGAAATTGAAGTTCTCAACCGTCCACACTCATCGTACTATCTTTTCAATCTCCTCAGCAACAGGCTTCCTGTCTTCAGCAAATACCTTTTCTACATCGCCATTGATAGTACCATCGTGAGCCTGCACCTCGATAGTCGCAAGCTTTTCCTGTTGTTCCCCCTCCTCTACTGCATCCACTTGGCCAAACAATTTGTCCATACGTTCGAGCGAGACGCCTTTGGTCTCCGGTAGGATGAGGATGACCGAAAGGAGGCAAGCTGCGTTGAGTGCAAAGAGCAACCAATAACTCTTGGCCCCAACTTCCTCATTAAACCTCGGCCACGGTTGTGTGAGCGCGAGCAGACAGGCAGTTTGACCGAGTAGTGAAAGACCAAAAGCCTTGTCACGGACATGTTGAGGGAAAATCTCGGACGCAATGGCTGGTGTAACCGGACCGTTGGACCAGCAATACGTTAGGCCCACGATGAAGAACATCGCGATTTCGACGATGGCCGCAGCCTTGTTGTCGTTCAGCGGGAATGATGTCGTCAGCGAAGACAAAATGAGAAGAGCCACGGACTGAATAGCAAATCCCCAAATGAGCAGCGTTTTTCTCCCGAACTTGTCGACGGTAAATGTGTTCACCAGAACGATGAACAGCTGAAGGACGGACTGAACGCCATTGATCGCAAGTGCTTGACGACCCTGATCCCACCCGAGAGATTTGTAGATGACTGTCGCGTAAGTTGTCAGAGCTGCGATACCTCCGGCTTGTTGGAGTCCCGTGGCATAGAATCCGTAGCAGAGACGCTTTCGCAAGGATTTGTCTTTCAGTAATCCAAGATAGCCGGGGGTAAACTGCTTGCGATATTCATGAGAAGCAACGAGCTCATGGAATTCGTCTTGCACCCGTGGATCCTCTGGATGACCAGATCTGATCTTTGCTAGGCTGATCAAGGCTCGCTGCGGTGTTTCTGGGTATTTCTCCAGAAGGTAACGTGGAGACTCCACATACCAGAACGAAACGACAACAAATGCAATGCCTATTGGGATTTGAATCACATTCGAGACACGCCAAGCGATGTTATACGGCGATTTGTGTGTGCTCATTCCGTACCCAGCCCAGAATGCGATCAATGTCCCAAGCTGGTACCCGAACTGTGACACTGTACCCACGAAACTTCCTCTTAGACTCTTCGGAGCGCACTCAGCAACGTACAGATTGGTGGCGATATAGACACATCCAAATCCAAGACCTGTCATCAGCCGGCCCAGTATCAGGACACCGAAGGTGTTCGGCACACTTTGAACAACACTGGCCAAAAATTAGCATAGTTCTTGTGCTCTATACTCTCGATTTGACAGAACGTACACGCCACAACACATGAAAACGATGCTGATACGGAGAGCCCACAAACGTCCAACCCATGCAGCTAGGGAACCTCCAAGGAACAGCTGCGCCAGACCTGTCGATGCCCAAGGAATAGTTGCGACGATACCCGATCTGTTGGCATCGATATTATAGTAGTCGTTGAACTGTTCATCAGCCAAGATGACCGTCATGATTCCAGCATCGTATCCTGGCTTGGTCAGCTGAGTCCAAATTTGCCGGTCAATCTCCTTACCATTGAAGCAAGTCGAGAACACCATGCCATACAGCATAAGAGCCGCAAAACGGTCCTCCTTCGGCAGAAATCTCCCGAGCAAGCCCATGTTGTCGATTCAGTGGATGGTAGACAGCAGACGTGTCAGATAGGTAGTCGTTCAGCATCGTATACATGTTTGCGTGTGCATTTATCCAAAGGCAGAGATACTGATCGACACTGTTTCTCACACATCAGTGTCACAAAGCGTAGGAGAGTGGCCTCCCACGTTGTCTTGCCCAGATGTGAGAGCCGATTGAGTATCCAATGCTCGTGCTCTACAACTGGCTCCGCACAGGCAGAATGCAACTCTGCTAACCAATTCGGGTCTTTGCCCCTATGAGGCACACATTGCCTCCTCTCGGAGTATGGGGGGCTCCCACCGGAATGCTTCCCACTGTGGATCATACCCGAATGTTCGGCAGTTGTCATCCAGGACCCACGGCGTGGCTCTACGATGAAAGGGTCTTTAGAGTTGGCCATGTGTGCTGGATGCAGTGTCAGTGCGATCGACATAGGGTCTGCATTGGACACACGTTGCGGCTCAACCTATTTCAGACCTCTTGAAGATCTACAAATCAATCGCTGCCTATAGGTTGATTATCAATCAATTCGACGGTCTTGAATAGACAATTGCTCCAATGGCATACCCTCAAGAATCTTTTATTCACACCAAGTTGACACCAGGCTCATTGATCTACAACAGGAGACACGCCGTTGAGACGAACACTCTTCTCTATCAGCTTGACGTCTTGAAAAAGACAGGCAGATACGATGCCTTCAAACTGAAATGGCATCCGAGCTACGACGACCTGCCTGATGTATGGCCTGTGCCAAATCATCTGTTCTGGGATTCCGACATAGCCAAGTGGATCGAAGGGGCATGCTATATCCTTCGCGACAATCATATCGCCGAGGTCGACTCTGCCATTCATGAGCTGGTGGACATGATCAACAGTGCCCAACAACCAGATGGCTATCTCAACATACATTTCACTGTAGTTGAGCCTGGAAAGCGTTTCACTAACCTTCGGGACATGCACGAGCTATACAATGCTGGTCATCTGATCGAGGCTGCATTAGCTCACCACGACTTGTACAAGAACGATAGGCTGCTTAAGCCTATGCTCAAGTACGTCGATTTACTTTGTGAAACGTTCGGTCCTGGCGAGTCGCAGATCCATGGTTATCCTGGCCATCCAGAGATTGAGCTTGCACTGCTGAGGCTCTACCAGAGAACTCAAGACGACAAGATCTTAAGCTTGGCTCGATACTTCATCCAAGAGCGAGGTAACCCCAGTGGTTGCAATGGCGCTCACTTCTACGTGACTGAGGCCAGAGCGCGGGGAGAAGATCTAAACAAGAGACCTGCATATTGGCCGGCAATGGATTGTCTTTGGTATTACCAAGCCCACAAGCCTATCCTGGAGCAGGACACCGTCGAAGGACATTCAGTCCGAGCCATGTACCTGCTCACAGCTGTCAGTGATGAGATGATAAACAGCAACAAGTCAACGGACTCTTCTTATTTTCGAGCTGTTCAGGGACTGTGGCGTAACATGGTTGACAAAAAGATGTACGTGACTGGTGGAATCGGAGCAATCAAGCAATATGAAGGGTTTGGAATTGACTACTTCTTGCCCCAAGGAACAGATGAAGGCGGCTGCTATTCCGAAACATGTGCTGCTATAGGAGTCATGATGTTAGCTGAGAGGTTACTACAGGTGCGTGATTATCAATTTCCTATACTCATACGGCTGACACACCTTGCAGATAAATCTCGATGGAGAGTACGGTGACATTATGGAACTTTGTCTGTACAACTCTGTCCTTACAGCCATGTCTTCAAATGGCAAAGCTTTCACATATGTCAATCAGTTAGCATCAAGCAATCAAGATCTGTCAAAGAGAGAGTCGTGGTTCACCTGCGCTTGCTGTCCGCCAAACATCATGCGCCTGCTCGGCCAGATCGGAGGTTATGCGACAACTCACAGGGTTGATCAGAGCACCAGTGCGGTCGATATCAACGTCCATCTATTCTTGTCAAGCACAGTTCGCGTCCCAGTTGGTTCGGAGCATGCTGAGCTCTCGATATCTACGAATTGGCCCTGGTCAGGGGAGGTTGAGTTCAAAGTTCAAGGTCGTCTAGACAACGTCAATCTGAAGATTCGCATACCAGGTTGGGCAGAATCATATGAGGTAAGATGATTGTTGAAGAATTGAGAGTCATATTCGGAGAAACCTAACAAGACGCAGATTGAGCCGGCTTGTTCGCGCACAGTTACCAACAATGGGTATCTGTCATTACCATCGTCGTGGGTCAAAGAGCATCCCTCGTTCGTTTTATCGATACCCATTGGGCCTCGAACGATAATGCCTCATCCATTCACGAATCAGAACACAGTGACTCTTGCAAGAGGCCCGATAGTGTATTGTGTTGAAGATGTCGATAATCCGTGGGTGACCGATCATTTCAAGGTAGGTGCATATTGGAGTTCTGTGTTGGGCAAAGACTGATTCGTTGCCAGAGTCTGTATTTGGACACGAGCGTTAGCGTGGAGGAAACACCCGTCAAGGATAGCCAGTCTGGTGACGAGTACGTCCGACTGACAGCGAAGAATGCAGCTAGAATTGCCTGACTCGAGAAAGTCGGTTCTGGCCCAAGCTCTTCTGCCAGTTTTACGAGCGCTCTGATTACCGCTGGTGAACCAGTGGAAACGCTGCATTTTGTGCCTTACTATTTCCGTGCGAACCGGGGAGGCAAAGGACACATGAGAGTCGGTGTGAAACGTTGGGAGAAGCGTTCACAAGAACCATGCTGTCCGTAGTGACAGGAAGTAGATACCGTCCTCTTTTCAACGATCGATAGATGGTAAGAACATTGAGGCCAGTTCAGAGTTCTGAGAGAGTGTTCCAATCTGATCTGTCCGTAGGGAAAAGTTGTCGGATTTTTCGTAGAGTCAAACGCATTGTTGTCCTTTGCGGATCTACGAATGCCGTCCCTCTCATCAATCCGCACACAAGCGGTGTAGATTCAACAAGTCAGTTGCGACAGATTCGGCGCTCTTCAGATGCACTCAGAAGGGACTGCGCATAATGCCAATCCTAGCTGACCGGGGCGAGTGAAGATGCAGAGACTGTGGAGGCCGTGGCTTGCAACCGGGAAGTTGTGAGCGTATTTAGCCTCAATTAGCCCTGCCAAACGACCGTAATTCTAGAACACTCAGCCATTCTAGCTTGACGTCTTGCCCTCTACCTTCTTTCTAGATCGCTTCAACGTACAACTAGTGCCGTGCTTACTTTCATCGCTCGAAAGTTCTGAAAGTTTGTCTGTCATCTCTGCATTTCTGCAGAACCCCTGCGACGAGTAGACTGAGATCGCGACTAGGAACAGAGAACTTCCACAATCGAAAGTCGAGCCTGGTCTCAATTAAGCGATACCCTAAACGGATCCTTAACCTGCCTGCTCTATCGGCGTGTGAACGAAGTATTGACGCTAAGTGGTATTACAACATGCTGTTGAGGATAACCTAGAGATGACTTCGATGTCTCCATGTACAAGACGCGATTCTCAGCAGGACAACAATCAGTTGAGGTGCAGAGTCTGTGGCCGCATGTTCGCTCGAAATGAGCACTTGAAGCGTCACGAACTCATTCACTCTGACAACAAGCCTTTCCGCTGCACTTCCTGTGGGCGAAGCTTCACGCGCAAAGACGCTTTAGATCGACATTTAACCATCCACCAAGCTCCCACGCGCTCTCTGCGACAAACAGGAGCAAGGGCGTGTTTGAGCTGTGCAGCCTCGAAGTTGAAATGCTCCGGAGACATACCTGCTTGTTCCAGATGTCAAAAGCGTGGCGATGCGCCATGTGTCTATCCTAACATGCTTTTGCCATCAATACATACCGACGAAATGGTCCTGGAGAGCTCCCCAATGGTGCAGAGCTCAGACGCAAACATGGATGTCACTACCGGTCAGCAAATGTCTGTGAGCTCTCACGAGGCATCCATCATCACCAACTCGAGGGTCTTTCCGGACACGACTTCCCTTATTCCGCTAGAACCAGGTGGATTGGATCAGGACTACTGGCACCCCGACTTTCAGTCTACCATTAATTGGCTGCCTGATGAGTTCTCATATCTATCTAACGACTTCGACCTTGGTAATCTAGACGATGTTGCGTTATTTCCGATTTTTAACCTGCCTCAAGATCATGTTCAGAACGAATCTACGTCTGGACAGCAGCAATCTTTACTATCTCCCATAGCTCTTTCGCATGAGCAAAGATCAGTCACAGATTCACCTCACTATAGTTCACACGATGCTCTCTCCCCCGCTATAACATCACGCTCGGTGAACTCGACTCTTATCCCTCAGCGTCATACTGAAGGAGAACTATACGTCGACGGACAGCCTGCGCGCCTCCCACGTGTCAAACGAAGAAGACTCACTGCCTCTACTCTGGTTTCGACACCAAGCAAGATGGACACATATGAACTAAAATTTGACTCGACATTGATTGAAGAGAGCGATTTGTCTGGCAACACATATTTTTCAGACCGTGCTTACGAAGATCTCAGAAGGGCATTTAATTTGATTTGTGCACAATCGTCCGATGAAACACTGTCACAAAACTTGACTTCCAGCACCCAGCATCCACTTAGGGTGAGCTTTCCGACGAGATTCGAGGGCGAATTGCCACCCAAAGGGATCTTTGAGATGTTGATCTCATCATACAAATCTTCATTCCACTTTGTTCTCCCGATCATACATACATCATCATTGTCAACCATCAGTTGGCAATTAGTGCTTGCTACAAGCGCCATAGGAGCTCGGTTTGTAGAACCATTTAGGGCTAATCCCACCTTCGCAGCGTCGTTGCAAGAGCTTGTGCGAAGGGTGCTGTATATTGGCCGAGAGGATGAGTCCACGTTACCAAGAACAGCGATGGAAAGGGCTCAGCTAAGACTTCTTCATGCTGTCAACTCGATGTATGCATCTCCGTCACAGGACTGTGCATCTTCAGACCTCACAATCGATCTCCCTACTGATTTTGTTACACACTGGAACCATAACTGTAACAAATCTGAGCATCAGCAAAACGGTACGGAACGAGATTGGGACCAGTGGAAGGTGGTAGAAGCTAAGAACAGACTCGCTCATGGTGTATGGCTGGTTGACTGCATGCTCGCTGTTCATTCTCAAAGAAAACCTATCCTGTCCCTAGATGACATCAGCTGCAATCTCCCTTGCCATGAGGATGTTTGGCAGGCTGAGTCCGTGGAGGAATGGCAGGAAGCTAGGTTCAAGAAACACGATGCCACACCATTGAAAGATGCTCTGTACCAAATCTATGTTCAGAAGAAGTTGTCCCCACACATGGGCGAGTTCAGTCGTGTCCTGTTGATTCACGGTCTCTTTCACAGAATGTGGGATGTTGCGAAGTATTACAGACAACCGCTATCGCACTGGACACCTACGGCTCATCGGCCAACAGAAGGGGACTTGAAGCCGGACGAGCCTCTTTGGTTGCCTTCACTACCGGCATATGCGCGCTGGAGGAATGCCACCTGTGACTGCACTGATGTACTGCACTGGAGCGCTAATGCTACCATTGGAGCAGCGTCAGGAATGGAGCATCCCACCGTCCTACACTTGCATTTCTCTCGAGTTGTTCTGTTGACACCATACGAAAACATCGTGGCAATTGCGAAGTATCTCGTTGGAAAAGACACGGCAAGATTGACCCCGAGTGTGGCTTCGAATAGACAAACCGTCCGAAGGTGGGCTGTACAAGATCAATACAAAGCAAGACTTGCAATGATTCATGCTGGCGTGTTGCTTTGGCATGTACGGAGGTATTCAGCTAATGGCTACTACGAGCCCTCATCGGTGGCAATAGCAACACTAGCACTGTGGGCTTTTAGCATGTTCTCTGAAAAGCCTCAGACGCCGACACACGGTCGAACGAACGATCCTGTTCAAGCAGCAAGCCAGGAAGGCTCCGATGCAGAGGAGGCTCGTTGCGATATTATCCTGTTGGATAGGCCTACTGACGATGAGTTGGTGCAGCAATATGTCAAAGAAGGGCATCGAATGACCGCCATTCTCAAGGGCGTGGGCGATCTTTGTAGCAACAATGGTCCGGAGCGTGTTCTAATAGAGGGCAGAAAACTGCTGAGGACACTGACACTTTGGGGGATTTCTGAGTACTGGATAGGAATTTTTGACAAATTGATTGCGGTATCACGCCGCCCGCGAGAGGATGGCAGTAATGAGAAAAGGTGAGTTGAGCCGGTGAAAGCTAAGGCTCATCCATAGTATGATCCTGTGTCTTGTGTTTGTAAGGTGATAGGTCTTCCTTCTAGATGGTCAATGCCAAGTGAAGTAGGAGCGTGAGTGTACACACCGAGCATCTCCAATGTGAACTAAGGTTAGCTGGAAGGACGCCGGAAGTATGTCTGCCAAGCCCAGGGCGGAAGTAGCGTAGGCGCGTCGATCAACTGCAGCCACAGCGCGAAAGCCGCCGGGAATTTGTGCTCGGTGCATGTTGACGCAAAACAAGTTGAAGATCAGCGCCGTACGCACTTCTACTCTGCTACTCACGCACGCGCCGGCTTGTCTGACATACCACATCGCAGCTTGCAAGACATCTAATGCGTGGCATCTCATAATCAGCATGCTGCCTATGATCGACATTCTTCTCGAATCAACCGCACTAATGCACTTGACCGAATTGATTGCATGAGCATGGTATTCTGGCACATCCGGTCGTTGTGACAACAACTGCAATGTCCAGAAACAAAGAAAACATTCCAATACTTTCCTCCCGTCGCCAGAATGGATCCTTGCTCTCGTCATCGAAACAACTCCCAAGCGATGAATTCTTTACTGACAGTCTCCTCGACGCGACGCGCCTCTCCTCCCGCATCCCATCGCCGAGTCCGCAAAAGGCCCCCTTGACCAAAGCGAGACGCGCCAGAACCTCTCGAACAGCGCGCAATGCGCAGCCTTCGCTCCAAAGATCAGCAACCATCGAGGGTACAACTACACGACCTCGTAACAAAGTCTCACAGCCTGCGACTCCCGTTAAGAACGGTACGACTTCATCTCGAGCGCGATCGTACAGTCTCACAAGCACACCAGGTTCAAAGGACCAGCTACCTCCGGCCAGTCCATACTCCGGCATCTTCAGTCCACCGTCTCAAGACTTGACAGACACATATCAGCGGATCGAGGATGAGGAGGATCTGGCGCAAACCGAAAGAGAGCTGTCTTCTGACGACAGCAACGCCTCACAGGCAGACTCGTTACAGCAGCTGCATCCAAAACAACCAAAACAAAGAAGCAAATCAGAAAGCCCTATCAAATCACCGTTTAACTTAAAAATACCATCCAGTGCATCCACACCAACACGAAGCTTGAGCAGCTTGCACCGCGAGAAGAGATTGAGCTGACCGGTAGAAACAATGTCCGAAGCCTCTGGCTTGAGCTTTTTGAAAGAGATGACTGATCAAGATTTGGCTGCAAAACTGACACCTCACATGTCTACGAGCGCAAGAGACCGGGCAAGAGTGCGCAATGCGTGGGATGGCGAAAAGCCCATTGCCTTCCGCAAAGCTCAGCCGTTCGGTAGATTCGATCCGAGAATTGACTCCCAGATACCGGTTCCTAAGGTCACTGCATTCAGCAGAGCGTTGAAGCCCCTACCGGACCCGATTCTCTACGAAAATCAGAATGATGGAAATAGTGTTCGTCGTCCAACGTCACGACAGTCTGGGACTGGCAGTCATAATTCATGTAACGATACGAGGCAGACTGCTGAGCGAGAGGAGATGCCCACGAACAGACGAGTCGACAGACATTTTCATTTCTCAACGAACCATGGATTCCCACCTCCGCGACCTGCTTTGACCGAGAGAAACCTGGAGCAACAAAACAGAGGCAGTCCCAACATGGCTCCATCTCTACAGTCGCAATCTAGTGCTCCAAGTCTGCAGTCGGACACTTCCCAAAATAACGCAAAAGTGTTAGGAGAAGGTATGCGTACGACCAATGGCCAGGCCAGTCGATTGCCCATGTTTCGCAAATCATTCCAGGCGGAACCCCAGCCCATCCTAGAGGAACCTTCACAGGTAGACTGGGTCGCGGCAGCGGCAGATATTCCCTTGCCATCAGTTGAGAACAGCTCAAATTCCGAGCGAAGAGACGCCACGCCGATCTCTACGTCCAGGGCATACTCACCAGAGAAAAGCCGTCGGTGGGACAATGATTTCACAGGTCAATCTTTCCAAGTGTCTGAGAGTCCACCAGTCCGCCAAGTGCCTCTTGTTCAAGAAAGAGTACGAGATAGGGAGATAGAGGGTGTTGCAAAGCAGGCGGTAACCACGAACAGGCTAAGCCAAATTCGTGAGCGTGAATCACTGGAGAGTTTACGAAATGTGTCGCGTTCACCTGCACCTCGTTCAGCCTCACGGTCGTCTGATCGAAGGATACAGCCTTCGGTAGTAGAAGAGGACAGATCGGAAGTGGTAGCAGAGCGTGTACCAGACACCCCAGTGGTCATCTTCAGGTCTTCTTCCAACGGCAGTGGAGACAAGACATCAGCTTCAATCTCGGGAGATCGTCCAGGGATGGATAGAAGTAAATCGCACGATCAGCTACAACGATTAGCAAGGGCAATGAGCTCGACACCACGCTCGAGTCCAGCATCTGGTTCTGGAAGCAAAGGGTCAGAAGAGAACGTGCTACTGGGAGCAGAAGCTCCAAAAAGTGACATCGAACCAGTCAAAATCCAGTTGGAAGTTACACATTCGGAGCCAGCAAACCAATCTCATCCGCTAGTGGCACAGACGCCCAGGGTCATAGGAGCATGGACAGATACAATTTTGCCAGACACGGTGAAGCCTGTGAGACAGCCTGATGCCAAAGAATATGCTCAGACACCACATGTGAATGCAGGTGGTTGGGTCGATACTCCCGCTCCTGCAGAGCAGAGAAAGTATTCAGGAACCATTCCTACAATCATCGAGGAGGTGCCTGAAGAGTTGACCTCCGGTATTGGTAAGGACACTACCGGCAGCGACACTATTAAAATCGAGATTCCGCCCGAGGCTAAGGTGGTCGTGGTGACGCAGGACACCTCAGCTAGAGTTGAGCAGCCCAAATCGGCGTTAGTTTCAATTCTTAACAAACAAAAGGACCGCTTAGTGTCTCAGGACATCACTACAGCGAATCGAGAAGATACTCTGAACTTAGGGAATGATACCATCGAGTCTTTACAAGACCTTCTTGACCTTGACGAGAACGACATCACCACCCTCTCTCGCCTCTCAATGGTCGAAGAAGATACAAAGCCACTAGGCACAAGTCAAGCAGAGGCAGAGGTCCTCGAACGGTTAGGGGTGAAACTTGAACGTTTACGTGGACATCTTCACGACGCTCGAAGAGGTATCTCGAAACTAGAGCACCAGTTCTCCCACCCAGCCGAGTCTGCTGTTGTTCCAATGACGCCCCAACAACTCCTCAGCGAGACAGTCTGCAAAGTTTGCAACCAGCAGACGTTCACACCTCACAATCACGCCACAACATTCAATGTACCACCAACAGCGTCAAAACACTTCCCACACGCTTCTCTCTCCCTCTCCCTACCGATCCCTTTACTCTTCCATCCGCGCAAATCAGACCAGCTCCTTCCAAGACCAACCATCCTCGGCGCCCTCACCCTCACAATCTGGCTATGGTACCTCATCGAGAACGTCATGTGCGAACTCTACTGCCGCCCCGAATACACCGACTTCTACATCTGGCCGTCCGAACCCGAGCCCGAATTCCCCCTCGTCCTCCCCACCATGCTGGCCCGGTGGACACATCTCAACAACTTGGCCATCGCCCCGCTCATGCTCAGCATCTGGAGCGTTCTTGCTGGCTTGGTGCGCGCCGCGTGGAGGGTTCTCGGCATGACGCTGGGTCTGACCGACGGATTTGCGGAGGAGAGGATCGTGAAGAGGGTGGTCGAGACGGCGACGAGCGCGGTCGTGTCGGCTGCCACAGGCGAGCCGTTCCCCGATCTGACTATGAATGACGACGAGTACGTATGAAAGGATTCACGATGGCGTTTTGTGTCGGATTGCTTGTTTTACTGTATTTTGTTCACGGAGGAATTGCCATCCGAAACGAGGGTTTGGCTTAGTAGAATTGAAGCACGGCACACGCAGACAGCTC
>JAOSBN010142124.1:0-25861 GCA_027563595.1 Erythroxylum suave | reverse complement strand
AATTAGGGAAAGTGCAAATGAAGATGTAAGTTCTCAAGTAGAGTATAATATCACTCCAGCACAACTTCGAGGTATGTATTGGAAGCGAGATGAAATTGCTATGCAAATGTGGAGTGATTATATTATTTCTAATTGATTTACGTTTCTTTTTGTAAATGATAGTACTATAATGTTATTTTCAAGAATTATGGTATCATGGACAAAATTTATTGATTAAAATGACTTAATATAATTTATAATTTATGTAATTTTATTATATACAATTAATGTGCAAGTTTTTAATAATATTTGATTTGCATATATTCTAATTTTAGCTACAATGGTCATTAATTAATAAAATATATATTGTATTATATTTTAATTATTACACATAAGAGTATAATTACAAAAAATAGAAACAGGATGATAAAATCAAACATATATATTTTTTAGTTTTTCATTACAAGTCTCAACCAAACAAGTTTTTGTTTTTCAGTTTTTATATTACAAATATCAACCAAACAGGTTTTTGTTTTTTAAGGAAAAAAACAGAAACCAAAAACAGGAAACAGAAACCAAAAACAATAACAGAAAAACAAAAATAATGTTTTTATTTATTTATAATAGTCACATTTATTTATTACTATGAAGTGATGGTCACTTAATTACAATAAAATTAATATGAATTTAGTCTTTAAATTTTAAATTTATAAACTAAAATAATATCGTTTTAAATTATTTTGGCCTTTCATCCTTTGAGGTCAACCTCCAGTTGAATAACATAAACATGATTAATATAGTTTAACTGCAGAAGCATTTTATATCATGGGCTCGTATATCTCGTGCAATAAGTAATAAGATCATGCTTGATGTTCCTGGTATGTAATTGCATCTTTGTGTTCTTTCCAAACCAATTAATAATGTATTTTATATTATGGTGTATTTTACTCCCATGCATTGACGGTTTCCAGGATTAAAAAAAAAAGAAAGCGTAGATTACACAAAATTTTCTTACGGTAGCTAACGATGAATTTTGTTTACAAATTCTAAGGTTTATGCAAATTTTAAATATAAATCCATCTTAGGAGCGCTGAGGGTAATTTGTTGCGAAATGTTTTTGAAGGTATGAAGCACTCGGAGGCCAAAATCAATGACTAATTGACTGGTGAAAGTAAATATTTATATGCATATTTTGATGGGAGAAAAAATTTTTAAGCATAAATTTAAGTGAGGAAATGTCATTTATTCGTATTGAATTAAAATATTTTACTAAATTATGTACAAAAATTTAATTAATAGTTTCTCTTTTTTTGGATATTATCACAAAAAAATCACAAATCACGACATATGGACAAGTCCAAGATCATGAAGTAGATAAGACAAGACAATCAAGTAATTTCAGTTGTAGTTGATGCAAGAGCACAATATTTAGCCTCAACATTGGACTGTGAAATGGTTAGCTACTTCTTTAAACTCCAGAAAATGCAATTTCCACTAAGAAAGATGCAAAAACTAGTTGCAGAGCATTGGGTGAGAGGGTAGTCGATCCATTCAGCATTAAAAAAAGCTATATAAGACTATGGGATTGTTAGGGAAGAGGTTAATGTCATATGTAAGTATGCCTTGGACATTACGAAAAATGCGTTTAACTAGCTGACAATGAAACTTAGTGGGATGATGTATGAACTGACACATATAATTGACATCGGTCTTATAAACGTTAGATGTTAGATACCCATAACAATGCTTTGGTAAAAATGTTGGTCAAGGTAGGCAGAATTATGAATATCATTAGAGCGAAACTTACTCACCATTGGAGTTGGGATAGGTTGACAATTCTTCATTGGAGCCTATTCAAGAAGGTCAATAGCATATTTACTTTGATGCAGAAAAAGACCATTGTCGAATTGAGTCACTTTAATCCCTTGGAAGAATGAAGGTAGTCAAGTTCTTTCATTGCAAATTCTTGACTAAGTCAGTCAATGAATTGAGTAAGAAGAGTGAGACTACTAGCGATTAAGATTATTGGGACTCCAAGCAATAATGCTCACAAGATCTCTAAATGATTAAACAAACTACTCATATAATATCAAACTACTCATATAATAACCAATAACAAACTACTCATATAATAAAAATGATTGAACATGAGATTTTAACGTGAAAAATCCTTTAACATAGAGGTAAAAACCACGGGACAAACACTAAATCAAATAGTAGGATACAAATGATAAAAGTTTCAAGCTCTCTTACTTAAGACAACTGCAATTAATCTAGCTCTTTTAGCTTTCTCAAAAGCTCTCTTAGAAGACTTCTGCTAACATCCTATAGAATTGATTACAAATTGATATATTGATACATACATACTAATACAACTTCTAAACAAATTCTAAAAATCAAACTTTAATAAAATTATAGTTGATGAAAGCTATTTAGACTCCAATAATCCTTTATTATCATATGTTTCTATCCCATACAACTTCTGTCTCTCAAACTTATCGTTAAATCTCAAAGGGATAAGATTTTATACTGTACATGGTTATCCGCAACTTTATTCATTTTGATCTATAAAGATAGCTAACCCTTACAAAGTCTAGGTTTAGTGGAATTAAACAAATAAAAGACCATAAAATGGGTTTGGATGTATAATAATCTCCCCTTCGAGCCCATTTCAAAGGAGAAATCAGCCATCCATAATCACTTGAACGTCATCCTGATAAGCTTACTGCAAAGCTCAAGCTTACTCTTAGAAGCTACCTTCGTTAACATGTCGACACTATTCTTGTCTGTGTGAATCTTCCTCAAATTTATTTGTTTCTTCTCAACCATAGATTGCAACCAATAATACCTCATCTTGCTTTATGTCTAATTTTTTGAGCAATCACTTCAATTAAAGCATCTCCTTTCTAACTTCCACAGTTGCAATATATTTTGCCTTAGTAGTAAATAAAGCTATATGCTTATATAACTTAGATTGCGAAGAAATAACTCCACCACAAATTTGAACAAATATCCCAAGGTCAACTTTTTGTTATCAAGATTTCCAACATGTTTGCATCAATTTAGCCTTCTAGAATTGGCTCACTACCTCTAGAACTCAAACACAATCTAGAAGTGCCCTATAAGTACTTAAAGATCCACTTCACTGCTTCCTAGTGTACCTTCCTTAGATTGGATAAAAATTTACTCACCAATCTAACAACGTGTGTAATACCTGATCCAGTGCATACTATGACATACATTAATGAACTAATAGTAAAGGAATATATAAGGAATAAAGGACATACACTCTATCTCTTTTTCGTTGGTAAGATAATCTCTCTTGTTCAACTTGAAATGAGCAGCTAAAGATGTACTGATTGGCTTAGCATTCTTCATATTGAACCTTTTAAACAACCGTTCAATGTATTTCTTGTAACATCCCGTCCCCATATTAAGGGTTAGAACACAGATTTCAGTAATGGAGAGAATAGCAATGTGTGAGCTAGAAACAATTTTGCATTACATGCTCAGTAGCATGTTAGCATACATGCATATGAATTTGAATCTTTGCACATACAAAAATAATTGTACATACATTCATGAATAATTTAGGGTATATCTGGAATGAGTTGTGATTTTGGGGAAAATTGTGAATTTGGAATTTATTTATATTGAAAATTTTATTGACTGGTGGAATTATTATATTTGTGAATTTTGGTGAATTTTGGATTTATTTTGTAATTTATAGAGTATTATGGAAAATAGGAAAAAGAAGAGAAGAAATCAAATGAAGATTTGGAGATAGTTGAATTGTAAAGATGAGAGTTAAAGGGAGTTAGTTTCAAAAGAAACTAAGTTAGAACTTAGACCTTAGGAAAGTGATAAGTGTAAAGTTGCCTTTATTATATGTCAGAAGTAAGTTTGAGTAATTCGAGTGTTAAAAAGGGGTTTGTACTTTTCCTAAGTTCTTTCCTTGTTATCATCTTCTCCAAATTTCTTCCCATACACAGAGTTTTCTATCAAACTCCTTCTGAGAGTTAACTTTGATTTTTTTCATATCCCTCGCCACTTCCTCTACTGCTAAGTGTTTCTTCAGCCTCAAGAAAAACCAAAAGTTGGTTAGTGTTCAAAGAGGAGTACGTGATTTTGCATGAAGTTAGGGCATTGGGGATAGTTGAAGATCTTGGAGTTTTCAACAAGTAATGAATAAATTCTTTAGAGTTGGAGCTGAAATTTTGATCTGAAACTTCCATAAATTTACTATACTAATCTAGATGGATTTTGACAAAATGATCTTCACAAAAGTTGTAGACTTTTCTTTTAGATTTTTAATGATATATAGCATGAAAATTTTGGACATCTGAGCTAAAAGTTATGGTCCTTATAAAGAAAGATGTATCTTCTGCTTTTTTGCTTCTTCTGTGATGACGTCATTTTCTTCTATGTTTCTTCTGTGATGACGTTATCTTCTTTTATGTTTTGCTTCTTTTGTGATGATGTCATCTTCTTCTATGTTTCTTCTGTGATGATGTCATCTTCTTCTGTGTTTTGCTTCCTTTACTTTCTGACATTTCGTCTGTCTTTTTCCATTTCGTCTGCCTTTTCATTTGGCTTTGTTTGAAAGTATCTTCTATCTCATTTTTGACCCTTCAGAAGATAAAATCTATCTTTGAGGTCTTCAGGAAAGTTGTAGATCTTGAAGTCCTCTTTCAAACCATATAAAGAATTCCTTAATTTGATATTGTAGGAAAATTTATAGCAATTTTCCCATTTTGCCTGTCTTTTTCTATTTCGTCTGCCTTTTCATTTGGCTTTGTCTGAACCTATCTTCTGTCTCATTTTTGACCCTTCAAAAGATAGAATTTGTCTTTTAGGTCTTCAAGAAAGTTGTAGATCTTGAAGTCCTCTTTCAAACCATATAAAGAACACCTTAATCTGATATCTATAGGGAAAATTATAGCAATTTTCCCATTTCGTCTGTCTTTTTCCATTTAGTCTACTTTTTCATTTGGCTTCGTCTGTGCCTATCTTCTGTTCCATTTTTGACCCTTCAGAAGATAGAATCTGTCTTTAAGGTCTTCATGAAAGTGATTTTTAAAGCTTTGGGTTCATGACACATTTTTGTATCTCTCAATAAAAATTTATAGCTTTTGGTTTTGATTTAAAAAGGATTGATTGAATCAAAGTGAGGGGATCAGTTGGAAGAGTATGAGTTAGATATTTTTACTGAATATACTTCAGTATTTTGGTGATATCTTGACCTATCAGATTCCAAATTAGATGATTTTTGATTTGGAGTAAACTAGAGATTAGAAATTGGCTCAGGAAGTCGAATTGTGACTCAGTTTCTAAGATATTGAATTTTTGGATGAAAATTTTGTATAGCATACTGTTTTTGAATATGAACAGCCCGAAAATGTTTGAGGCATATCTTCCAAATTACTGAACCCAATTGAGTGATTTTGGTATCAATGTAAAGATAAGACGTAGAGGAACACTTTTCTAGAAGAGAGTATGACCAAATTGTATCATTTTCACTTTCTAATTTAATGTAAACAATAGACCCGAAGGTCTGGAATTTTGGAGAAATTATAAGAAGAAATGAGAGTTTTGATAATGTGATAAAGTGGGAAATTTGATAATATACCCAGGATTGCTATGAACATGCATTGTACATAATTCATTTCATACATGTGCATTGTTAAACAATTATAATTGTGCATATTGTGATATTTGTATATATTATTTGTTATAGAGGGGCAACTGGAACGTCAATCCCTAGACGTTCCCGGATCTTCCAGGCATTAGCTTCGGGAGCGAGTTGTGAGTAGACCTAGATAGTCTCATTTCATTGTTTGTTTTGTTTGGTTCGATTTTTGTATTAATTGACTATTGAATGTCGATATGAATGCGTTTTGATTGTTGATTTCGGGCAGAAGGTCCGATGATTGTGATGTTTGATTGGGACATTTAATTGCTACTTGTATGTGAATGAGATAAAATAAGTGTTCATAATTTGAATGTTAAATGCCGGACCACAGTCCGATGATAAATGTGTTTGAATGTGCATTTGCATATGAATGAAAGTGTTTCCTCAACTTTAATGTTGAATGTCGAACTAAGGTCCGATGATATGTGAATGTGATTGAATGAGAATATGCAAATGTGATTGATGCATTCCATTTTATGAATGCATAAAACATAATGGAGTTGTGACCAGAGTAGCCACCAATCAGAGCTTAAAGCTTAACGTGTGAAAAAAAGCCTCGAGCTCAGAAAGTGATTAAGAGCCTAAAGCTTACTATGTAAAATAAGCCCTGTATCCCCATCGGATAAGGGATAGTTATTAATGAGCCCTGTATCCCCCAAACGGATAAGGGATAGTTATCAATGAGCCTTATATGGGACAGTTTAGGCACTCGATCACAACAAAGTAACAAAGGGAAAGTGAGTCTCATACACACTGCATATGCATAATATGAATGATTAAATTGTAATTGATTGTGAAATGAGTATTGTTGTGAATGTGATTGTGTGTTATGTGACTGAGTGAGTCATTGATCATGGTCACTCATTGAGTTCGCAAAACTCACCTAAAATTTGCAAACATTTTTTAGGATCAGAAGAATACCCCGTTAAGCAAATGGGAGTATCCCTACAACATAAGTGAAGGATAAAGGTCGGGATCAGTTCGCGTCTGCATTTGATTTCTTTCTTTTTGTATGGAATTGTATATTCTGCAACTTTTGTATCGAATTATGTAATCCGAAAGTTTTGTAAAAGGTGTACATGACCTATGTTGTAATGTAAAGACTTTATGATTGAAAATGTTCTGAATGAAAGTGGGCCCGAATTGGTTATTATTTCTGCATATTATGTTTGTGATTAAAAAAAAGGTTATACCGATTTCTGAATGATTGAGTGCTTTAGCATGTCACCCTCACGGGACACGGACTCAGATATCACCCACGATGTCGGGTTCGGGTCCTTACACAAGTGGGGTGCTACATTTCTCTTGTGACAATCAAAACTTTCTGGCCTTCTTATCGTCAGTAGTCTTTATGCCCAAATTTTGCTTTAGAACCTAAATCTTTCATGTCGAAGGACTTAGATAAGTCCTCCTTAAACCTAGAAATCATGTCAGCATCTTGTCCAACTACCAACATATCATTCACATACAAAAGATGGATGGCAAAGTTACCACCAATGATTTAAGGAAGTGCTCACTATAGAAGACCTTGTAGAATTCTCTAGCTAAACAATTATCTCAATAGTATCATGATTGTCATATATTAATATGGTATGAGATACTTAAATGATTGGATTAGTGCAAGTTAAGGATTGGCTTAGTATAAGTAAAGGATTGTTGGTTTATGTCTTATAACTGATCAATTGGTTGTAGTTTAGTGATATAATTATTTAAATACATTCTTTATCATATACATATTTAGATGTATATGATAAAGTCCATAGGATAAATATACATTGCAAGTAAATTTATGATGAGATCATAATTATGATATTCTTATTGCAACTATATATTATCCTTAAATTGTTCCTAATCCTTATTCCATTAAGTCTGGACATTAACAGAGCATTAAAAAACTAGCAAATATTATGATCAATCTTTATAAAGGAAGCAGTTGATCTTATAAACTAAATGATATAGATACTTAAATAAATGTATAGGTGTTTATTAGAGAATAAGTTTGCTGAACTAATCTCTTATAAGAATTTTCATTTGGAACATTACTTGTATGTCTATGGAATTTTTCATAGTAATGATTGCATAAGTGATACTTTGACTTGAAATCTCCAAGTATCTCATATAGGAATGACTATGTTTTGATACTAATTATGACATATTTTAGTTAATGGCAGCTCAATTGGTATTCATTAGATATAGCATGAACTTAATCAATATAAGATTCATTTCCCTAAAGTGATTAGGGAGAGTATTATGTGGTTCTTAATTATTATTGATTCAAGAAATATTTGGTCAAGGTGGAATGATTCTTACCATCATTAATGGTGAAAACTAACATGACTGAACTCAAATAAAGTAGACATCAATTTTATACTTTATGTCTAATTGGAACATCATATGATGAAATTATTGAATTATAAAGGAAAATCATATATGAAAAGGGTAGTCAAAATCACTTTGACATTTCTAAATATTTGGATGATCAAGATATAATATTAGATGTCAATTTTGATCTATGGATACAAATTGTTTAATTGGAGGATTAAAGGTAAATTAAAGAAGTATAATTATCTAATATTAAATATGATTCATGGTTTTAATTTATATTCATTGCCAACATATTTAGGAATTTAATGAGTCACACACAAAGAATGAGTTGAAATGAGAAAAGGTATTTTAGAAAATTTGGATTCAATTGTAAAGTTTGAGAAATTTTAAGAACAAATACGAGATATTTAATAGATAAGGACTAATATGAGATTTTGGATCTTATTTAGGTTCAATTAATATATTAATTGAAATTATTGTAATTGTAGTTAAAGTTTAATTGAAATTAGAATTTTATTACAATTAAATTACTAAAATATCCAAATTCTATTATAAATAAGCTTAGGTTCTAAGTGAGTTAGCACTTCATGCATAATCATGTCTACAACATTTGTAAAGTTTTCTCAGCATGTTTTATAGATACTGTTAGCTATCAAATATGTATGTACTATGGTGGTTGAAATAAGTCAATTTTTATAAACTATTTGAAAAAAATTGATAAGAAAGTCATTAAACTTTACAATGAGGTGCAACTTATAATTCATAATTTATGATATTTTTATGTGATAATCTTCTCATAAAATTAAATAATATTGAATTTAAAAAAATTAAATAAATGATTTTATTCTTATTTTGCTGTGTGAAAAAATGAATTTTGCGTTTGATATATATATATAAATCAAAACGCCAATACTTTCACACATGTTTAACATTGGCTTTCACGTTTATACAAAAAAAAAATTTGTAATACTTTCCCAAGTCACGGTATTGTTTTTGTAAATTTTAGATTTCTTATAAAGTGAATTCTTAATTGATAAAATAATATTTTATCTTAATATTTAATCTTCATATAGTGAAAATGAATTTATGTAAAAGAAAGCAGGTCACTCTTTAAATATAAAAATGAAGGATTGAAGTTTAAAAGCAATTTAAAACCATTTCACTTATAACTAGAAAGAAATTAATGCGACTAGTAATTTAAAATAGATTGAAATTTTGAAGATATGTTGTGATTAAAAAATAACCGTTTTGTTACATGTCGTATCAGATAACTTTATTATCTTACGCATATGGGCTGCTGAATGAACACAGTGAGGTCCCTGCTCGAGAAACGATGCGTAGGCTTGTCCACTGGATCTGGAAAAAGACCTGTGGCTGTGATCGGCCCAGAAAGAGTGCTGAGCTGTCATAACTCATAACCTGTCTAGGAGTAAACACTTGCTACTCATCAATATTGCATATTTGCTAAATAATAATAGAGGAAATAAATGAAAAGCTTAGAAAAAAGAGATGGATTCGTAGATCGTGTTGATGGATTCGTAAGGAAGCTAATAAAAAGGCTCATACTTTAGCTCGAACTTTTATTTGCTTTGCGCATCTACGTATTTGAGATTACATCATATTGGCTGATATTTATGATAAGGAACGAAAGGCTGTAAGTTTTACTTAAAAAAAAAGTTGAAATAAATGCATTACAGTCCACAAACATTTATACGTTTCGACAAATCAATTGTGACCACATTTGTTGCGTGGACTGGACACGATGCAGATAAGAAAAGCAATCTCTTCGCGGATTAGACAGTAGGACCTGAGTTGAAGAGGCATATAGAAGTACTAATTTGTCTTCCTGGGAGGATTTTACCTCTGCCTTGTTACAGTAAAGCAAAAGAAAATGGAATTTTACACCATAAAAACACAGGAGAGGGAGTGGAGAAATGGTCAGTGTTATTTTTCATTCAACCAAACGTTTATGTGCTTAGTCTCGGTAGATGAGAAAAAGACTTCTTGGGATGATTTTGTTATGCAATTCTGGCAACGGGGCGTGGATCACTACTTTAGATACAATCATTTCAATGTTTATATTGGGCTCCATGCCAATGAGGACACCCGTGTTGTGCATCCTAAATAGGATTTAAGTTGATTGGGACTACTCAGAGGTCCATGCTGCTAATTTTTGGGCTCATGTAGCGTCGATGCAGTGTTACTCACCCGTGAAATCAAAAGCTTCTGGCTTTTGCTTTCCTTTAATGAGGCATGTGCACAAGCTACTTGTTCACTCTCTATATGTTTAATATGACAGTGTATGTGTGGTGAACCATCGGGACCTATTTTTTCTACACGTGACATCAAGTTCATAAACATATAGGGGATGCCTTCATTCATCTCCTCTGATGCTAATTACTGTAGTTCCCGATCAGAAGCTGGAAAAATGTTTAGGAAGTTTTCTCTTTTGAGTAAGAATCATCACAAATAATTTTGCTAAATTCCAATCTAAATTTCATTAATATTTTTGATAGTTTAAATAAAAAAGTTTCCAATTGCTCTACCTAAAATAAAGAGCTTAATTTAAATGTGCAAAAAGAATTTAAACATTGGAAAGGATAAGTGAATGTGTTGATGTGTTGCGGAGATAATGTTAGTGAGTTTATGGAGTGTAGAAGTGAGGCAAATATGGTGGAGGTATTGACAGTTTCCTATCTCCTCTCCAACTGCACGTTTCTTTTACAGTTAGGATCTTCAAACCTCATCACTTGCATAAACGAAATTTCAATGCGATTTACAGTGGGTTAGTCTAATTGGCAAGGAAACTGAGAGTGCATGGTAATAGCCATGAGTCGATGGTTAGTTGCACTCCCATCTTAATTGCTATGGAAATCTTGCGGGAAATTATTGAGGATGGTATAGGTTTAAGTTGATATGTACGATCAGTACTTTGCACGAATTCGTGCGCGACTGGGAGCAGTAGAGGAGATATCGGCATCGAGAGATTAAGCTGGCGGTGAGGAGTAGAAGAGAGCACCTATACCATACCAAGTTTCAAGCAATTCAATGGAACCTTGCCACCCACTTCAGCATATACAGAGCATTATATGCATTAGACTAAAGACCAGTTTGAATTCTCAATCCACAGTAACCTTCTTTAATACCTAAAGCGATGTCATTTTAAACATTACACATGAATTTAGAGATTCTCTAATCATGTTTAATGCTTAAAATAATGTTATTTTAAATATTAAATAGGGTTAGATAGAATTATTTTGGACAAAAAATCCAAACTTGGCTAAAGATGAGAGAAGAAATAGGCAATGGAAAACAATGATAAATTCATCAAAGATTGTGAAAAATAAATCTTCAAATAAGTAAAGGTTTTGATTTTTATTCTGTACCAACTGGAGAATAGAACAAAATAAAGTTTATATACCAAGTATAAATACCGGTCAGTACCAACCTATTTCATTTGGTACTGGCCGGTATCAAAAATTTTGAAAAATATAGGGACTTATTAGCAAAATTTTCAAAATCTTTTTAAAATTTTCCCTCCCTGCCCCCTCCATCTTTTTTTTTCAAAGTTTTTAATTAGTTATCTAGTTCAACTTTTATTGTGATTTTTTAATTTTTATTTTAAAATAAAATAAATATGTTTATTACTACTAATAATTATACATTAAATAAAACTTAAAATAAATTATTTTATTTAAATTTATTTTAATCTTTTATATAATATTTGTTAATAAAGTATTAATAAAAATATTTTATTTTTAAAATAAATAATTTAAAAATATTATTTTTAATCTAATATTTATTTTATATATTCTTAATTATTAAATCAAATTTCATTTGAAATTTATATATTTTTAAATTTATCTAAATTTATTAATAATTATTAAATTAATTTTATAAATTAAATTATGATATTTATAATTTTAGTAATAATTAATTTAAAATTAATTAAATATAATAAATCTAATTGATAGTAAATTAAATAATATACTTTTTTTTATATTTCAATTCTACTTAGTTATTTTCTTATCACAAATTCTTGTTGGAAATTGTAATAATTTGAGAGTTAAGAATATTTATTGTTCTTTTTATTGGGTATTTTGATGTAATTATTGTTTATTATAAAATGAAAATTGAAATTATAATGTTTTAAATACTTTGTATTGTTCTTAATTTTATATTTGTATGATGATGATTGTCTTTTTTAATATAAATTATGGTTATTATTTATATGTGAAATATCTGAGAATTATTGTTATTTCATATTAATTGTGATTATTGTTTATTATTATGATTTTTAGAGACATGGTTAAAAGTATACAATATAACTGCACAATATGACAATAGAAATTTTTGCAATTTTTAAAAAAATTTAAGGACTATTTCATAAATTTTAAAAATGACCTGAAATGATACTCAATATTGATCAATATCAGTACAATATCATACCAAAATTCAATTCGGTACTAATTCTGGTACAGATTTTCACAAAGAGGAAATGCACGTATGTGGGGGAACAAATCTGTTCCCAATATATCTCAACCATTCAATTTATTGTATTGGATGGTTGAGATCTTATGGGATGGGTGATGGAGATCAAGCTATGGAGGACATACCAAGGAGGGAGCAATCTAGTTCAACTTAAGTTGATGAGCCTTTACACATTGGAGGAGGGCCAATGACTCGAGCAAAGGCTAGAAGAATGAAAAGAGGCTCTAAATGGACTAATTAAAGATGTTTGGGCCAAGCAAGAAGCCATTGGGCTGACTTAGATGTGGGGCATCCAACCAAGCTCCTTTGCATGCTGGTAGGTGGGATATATCTGAAAGATTCCCAATTTTGGACAGCTTAGAGTCTTCATTTGAGTTTGTGGCCTTCAAGAGAGTTGAAGAGGACATCTTGAGCTTTCTAGAATGCCAAAGAACGTCTAAATCGAAGTTTTTTTCACTCCTCAATGGACAAGCTTTCTGTGGAATCTAGAATCTGCCTATACACTACTCTCCCTTTGCTTAGTATGACCTTTTGGCTTTAGTTGCGTGTTTTGGACCTTGTTTTGGTATTTTTATGTAATATGAGCTATTTAAACTATTTAAGCCCAAAGGTTTAAGTTTGTTTGGATAACTTTTATTATTTTGGGTTTTAGTTGCTCTATTAGGTTGTTTAAGTTAATTTAGTTAATTTCAACCCAGCTTGGTTTGTTTTGGGCTTATTGTTTGTTATGTTTCTTGAACCTAGAAAACATTTAAGTAGCCTTAAAAAAATGTAAGGAGAGGATCACGAATTCTGAATTGAAAAGTGAGTTTTTCTTCACAACTTTTGGTTCTTCTTAAAATTGAAAACTCATCTAGGTTATATCCTTGTGAGATACTTATCAAACACCTTTCCATAGTGTTTATGGTGTCATCCCTTTGCAATACCTTTGGTTCTTGTTTCTCCGAGTAACGGGTTAAGGGTCTTTTTGCTGTTACATATTCAAACTAGTCCTGGAAATTCATTTTTTGAATTTGATTCATGGGTTCAAAAGCATTTTCTTATCGGTTCCACATCAGTTTAGTATCAAAGCTTGGCTTAATTATATTGTACTCATACGTATCTTTTATGCTTTCTTGTTTGTTTCTTGAAAATCTCACAAAAATTCGTTTCTTTTTGGTTGTGACAAATATGACCTTTCATGTTCTTTTGTGTCTTTTTTGAATTCCTGCTTTTGAGTTCATGTTCTTGTTTTCTTTTAATGAATCTTTTCTTTCTTAATCTTCAGACCTAAATTAGAAAAGAAATAAGGAAAAAAAGGAAAGAAAAAGGAATCAGAAAAGAAAGAAATTGTGAAAAAAAGAAAAAAAGCCAAAAGCACAAAAGCAAGAGCACTTATATTCAATTCTACAATTAAGAACAGATTATGTTGAATCCTTGTTATATCTTGAGTCTTAGTTCATCATTTGAGTCCATTTTAATCAGTTTGTTATCCTTTGAGTCTTTTGATTTCTAAAGTCACAATTATGTCCATTCCATCCACTTTGCTCAACAATTAATTCCACCATTTATGCTCTTGTTTTTGGTGAATTTAACTTGCAGGATTTACTTAGATTTGAGCTACTTAGTTCTATTAAAAGTTGAGTTGAGTGAAGTGAGAGGAAAAAGGCAAAGTGAGGAACATTAAGTTAAAAGCTTTCAAGAGAGGAAACACCCGGGGAGAGAATACATCTTTGTGTAGACATATGGGGGGAAAAATTTTAGTACTCATTTTTCATTCTAGTTTGTAGATTTCACTTAAAATGGCTTCTAGTGGAGAAGAGAGGAGGGTGAATGAAACTATAGAGTAAACGGCCATAAGGCAACATTTTGAGTGCATGGAAATTAGATTTGGTGAATTCCTTGATAGGTTGGAAATGCAAGATGCAGCTATAGCTGGATTGTAAAGAAACCGTGGAATTGAGGCAATAAAGGCAACTAGTTCTTAATGAATTTAATGATGAGGATGATGATCTTGAGGAGTTTGACAATCATGCTCCTTTGGACAGAATTGAAAACCTTAGAGAGGGTGGAAGAAGGAGAAGAGTTGTGGATTAAGTGGATAGGAATTTAGGCAGCATTAAGTTTAATATTCCTTACTCTGAAGAGAAAAAGGTAAAACTTGCTGCTGTTGAGTTTACTGACTATGCTATTGTTTGGTGGGATCAACTTGTTTTATCTAGGAGATGTAATCATGAAAGGCCCATTGAAACTTGGTAGGAAATGGAGGTTGTCATGAGGAAGAGGTTTGTCCTGTCCCACGACTACTAGGATTTGTACAACACGTTACATAACCTTACCCTAAAAAAAGTGTGGAAGAGTACTACTAAGAAATAGAGTTGGCCATGATTTAAGCTGATGTATCGAAAGACCGAGAAGTAAACATGGCATGCTTATTAAAGGGCTTGAATAGAGATATTGTGGATGTAGCGGACATGCAACACTATGTGGAACTTGAGGATATGGTGCACATGGCCATAACGACAACTTAAGAGAGGTTGGTCCCAATATAGTTCTATCACTTCCACTTGGAGATCAAAATGGAACAAAACAGGTAGCAAGGTGGAAGGAAGGGAAATGACCAATTTAAACAAGACATCCATTGCGAGTAAAGGTAAAGAAGTTGCCTAATCTTCCAAAAATAGTGATATCAAATGTTTGAAGTGTTTGGGCAAGGGACATATAGCATCACCATGCCATAACCAAAAGGTGGTGGTGATGCGGAGGGATAGCGAAGTAGAATCTAAAAGTGAAGCAGGTGAGACCAATTTTGAGGAAGAGCTAGATCAGAGCGAGGGGCAGGAATATCCAGTTGTTGGTGAAGCTCTTGTCACTAGAAGGACTTTGAGTGTGCAAGTGAAAGAGGAGGAGGATGCAAAATGTGAGAACATCTTCCATACCCGTAGCCACATTGGAGGCAAAGTGTGTAGCATGATCATAGATGGAGGAAGTTGTACCAACGTTGCTAGCATCTTATTGGTGGAAAAATTAAAGCTTCCAACTTTGAAACATTCGCAGCCTTATAAGCTACAATGGCTAAATGAATTTGGTGAACTAAAGGTTAACAAACAAGTCTTAATTTCATTTACCCTAAGGAGATATAGTGATAATGTACTTTTTGATCTGCTTCCTATGCATGCTGGACATTTGTTGCTTGGAAGGCCATGGCATTTTGATAGGAGGTCTATGGATGATGGATTCAAGAATAGGTATTCTTTTGTAATATATGGTAGACCTATAACTCTTGTACCCCTAACTCCCAAAGAAGTGTATGAAGATCAAGTGAGATTAAAGAGTGAATATGAAAAGAAATAGAGTGAGCTAGAGAGTGCAAAAGAAACAAAAACAGTAGAAAAAGAGAAAACAAAGAAAGAGAGTGAAAAACAAACAAAAGAAGTAGAAAAAGAGAAAGAAAAGAAAGAAACAAAAAAAGAAACAATGAGAGAAGAAAAAGATAGAAACTCTGCTTTCTTTGCAAAAGAAGGTGATATCAAGAAAGCTCTTATCTTAAAGGAGTCCATCTTTATACTCTTATACAAAGAAGCATTCCTCAGTACTAACAACCTTAATCCTATTCTGCCTAGTGTTATTTCTATTCTTTTGTAGGAATTTTAAGATGTCTTTCCTGAGGAGATTCCCCATGGATTACCACTAATGAGAGGGATTGAACATCAAATAGATTTCATCCCCGGAGCATCCATTCCAAACCAGCCAGCTTACAAAACAAATCCTGAGAAGACTAAAGAGCTACAACTGTAGGTTGAGGAGTTGCTAACAAAGGGTTACATCCAAGAAAGCTTGAGTCCATGTGTCGTGCTAGTGTTGTTAGTTTCTAAAAAGGATAGATCTTGGAGAATGTGTGTTGATTGCCGAGCTATTAACAAGATAACGGTAAAGTATAGACACCCCATTCTTAGGCTAGATGATATGCTTGATGAGTTATATGGCTCTTGTTTTTTCTCAAAAATTGACCTAAAGAGTGGATATCATCAAATCCAAATGCACGAAGGTGATGAATGGAAAACAACATTTAAGACCAAGCATGGTCTATATGAGTGGTTAGTTATGCCATTTTGTTTAACCAATGCACTAAGTACGTTGATGAGATTAATGAATCATGTGTTGCGTGCCTACATTGGTAACTTTATAGTTGTTTATTTTAATGATATCCTTGTGTATAGCAAAAGCTTAGGTGAGCATGTTCAGCACCTAAAATTTGTCCTAAGTATTTTATGCAAAGAGAGCTTACATGCGAACCTCAAGAAATGTTCCTTTTTTACTGATCAAGTTGTTTTTCTTAGATATGTTGTAAGTTCTAAAGGCATTGAGGTAGATGAAGAAAAGGTAAGGGCCCGCCAAAATATGTGACTGAGATAAGGAGTTTTCATAAGGTTAGCAAGCTTTTTATAGGAGGTTTGTCAAGGATTTCAGTACCATAGCTACACCTTTAATCGAAATTATCAAGAAAATGTAAGGTTTAAGTGGGGAGATGAACAAGAAAAAGCTTTCAACTTGATAGAGGAAAGGCTTAGTTCAACACCATTATTAGCTTTGCCTAACTTTGCTAACACATTTGAAATTGAGTGTGAAGCTTCAGGTATAGGAATTGGAGTGGTATTGAAGCAATAAGGCCGATCTTTAGCTTATTTCAGCGAGAAACTTAGTAGAGCAGCCCTAAACTACCTAACTTATGATAAAGAGATGTATACTTTGGCGAGGGCATTGGAGACATGGCAACATTATTTATGACCCAAGGAGTTCGTGATTCATACTGACCATGAGTCCTTAAAGCATTTGAAGGGCCAAGGTAAGTTGAACCATTGGCATGCAAAATGGATGGATTTCCTAGAATCCTTGCCTTATGCGATTAAGTATAAGTAAGGTAAGGAAAATATGGTTGCTGATGCATTATCTAGGAGGTATGCTTTACTATCTACTTTAAATACTAAGTTACTAGGATTTGATTATATAAAGGATTTGTATGCTAATGATCCTAATTTTGCTAATGTGTTTAAAGCTTATGCTAATTCTGGATTTGGAAAGCTTTATAAGTATGAAGGATTTCTATTTAGAGAAAATAGGTTATGCGTGCCTAATTGTTCATTACGAGAGCTACTAGTTCGAGAATCACATGGAGGAGGTCTTATAGGACATTTTGATGTTAAGAAAACCTTGGATGTGTTAGTTGAGCACTTCTTTTGGCCTCATATGAAGCGAGATATGGAGAGAGTTTGCAATCGGTGCATTACATGAAAACAAGCCAACTCGAAGTCACAACCTCTATGTATTAAAACCGACTAGTTTATCAATAAACTGACTGATTTTTTGTCGAACCGATCAAATCAATCTATCACTGTACAGAACCTTATATATACCTTAAAGGAGAAAGTGACTGAGATGGTTGGTCCCCACACTGAGTTCAAATCCTTCGGCTATGAATGTAGGCTCTTTTGCAGTTGGCAGGTAAACTGCAGCATTGCAAACCAGGACATCGAGTGCCTTCCATGATTGCCAAAAGTTATCAATGAATTGACATGCGTTGTCTAGTGAAGCAAGGTCTAAATGTATAATAGTGTAGTTTTCTTTTGCAATACCAACGGACTTGGTAGCGCTCTCTGCCTTGAGGAAGTCCCAACAAGCCATAATTACATCCTATTTCCCAGTTTCAATGAGAACCTTTGCTGTGGCTAGACCTAGCCCAAAGGACACACCAGTGATGATAACACTACCCTTTTTTAAGGTTTTTTTCCCTTCTGGGGCAGACCTGGTGACCGCTGGACTAGCTATAGCTGTGGTCTGGGCTCTCACAGCCCCTACTTTTCGGTTTAAATATTTCTGCAATGAGCATTTGTATGAAATTAGTTAAATTCTGTCTTACTATTTAAAAAAAGAACCAGAATTGGAATAGCAATCTCTGTTGACTTAGGGGCATCATGAAAGTTGAAAAGCCCATGTTACACAGAGAAAAAAAGAGAGAGTAAAATACAGTGTAGCAACAAGAAATTACGTTGCATCTCAAAGCAGAAGTGCTCAAGGTAGCTTTCAGATGGTCTGAGAGTGAAACGCGAAATAAACTCGAGTCCTTCAAAAAAGATGCACTGGACTTGCCCTACACAAGTAGAAAAACCTTTAGATTCAACACCATAAATTTACTAGAGAGCAACTGCATGTTACAAACATCCTGAGGGGCAATATAAGTAGAGGAATTCATTGCATTTATTTGTGCAGGTAGAAGAGATGTTTGATGTTGCTTCTAGATATCTACTATTTCCTCTTAAGCATGCTGTGGTAGATGTACTATTGCCTCAATTGGAAATGGTCTCTCCTGCTGAAGTGTGCCACTGGCTAATGATGGCAGATATGTAAGATGTTAAACTTGTGTTTTCTTCCTTTTTCTTTTTTTTTGGGGTCATGGGACACTACTTGAGTTGGAAACTGAGGATTGTTACATTTACGAACTTGAGATTTGAACTTAGAGATTCCTTTTTGAACCGATGGTTGGGGCCCAAATTATTTCAGCTGGCTGCTTTCTGTAATGATCTTAAAGCTCTTGTTCTTTTTTTTCGATGGGAGAGAAAAAAAGAAGTTCAAACCAGAGTTGATCAAATCTTTATACTAAATAATGAAATATTAGAATATAGGGAAGCTTGAATTTTCAGGAAACTCAATTGGTATGTTAAATAAAAGGCTTGCCCAAATAGAAATAGTTAATGGCGTCAAAAATAAAACAAAAAAAGCTATTTCACAACTTTCAGTTTTAATTTTTATTTACTAAAATAAACTTCTTTAATTCAATTTTTACAAAACACGTGCGATATTTAAATAATTTTATTTGATGGAAAAGAATAAATGTCTAAAATGGGAGTTTTTATTTACAAAACACGTGCAATATTTACAACTCTAATAAAGTTAAAACTCTAAAAATACTGTAATATTTAGAACTTTATTTTAAATCAATTTTTGGTTTTGATAGTTGGGTTATATATTCTTTCAGCTTTTCAATTTGTTGCTCTAAAATACCAAGATTGAAAACTAGTAATATTTCGATTAGGCTATTTGAGGTGGAGTAATTGCTAAAGCAAAGTTTAATAAGTGAGTAACATTTGTTGGTCTTTTGTGTATCCATTCTGGTCTTCTTTATTACAATTCATAATGAGAATTATTTAAGTTGTATACTTTTTCCCTAACAATAGCATACCCAATTATTTTTTTATATATTTTAGGTTAAATCATAATAGAGAATATGGAATCATCCTCTACTCGTGGTATGTCCAATCAAGCATGGAATTATTTTTCTTCTTCTCAAGCATCTAATGGAAATATCCAATATAACTGTATATTTTGTGGTAGAATATTTAAAAGGGGAGGAATTATTAGAATAAAAGAACAACTTATTGGTGTTAAGGGTAATATTGCTTCTTGCACAAATGTACCACTCGATGTACGTAATATGATTGGAAAATATTTGCAGCAACAAGTGAAAAAGAAAAAGGAAAATAAAGAGGCTCATGATATATCTTTTGGAGATGGTGAATGAATTAAGAACATTTACTGATGGTCAGTTCATGTCTTATTTTGATTATATTTAAGTTTAAATTATACTGTATTACAAGTTTAAAACTGAGGATAATTTCATAGATTATTAATTTATACTTTATTTTAATGCAGTAGAAGAAGTTGATGCAAATACTTTGGATAAAAGTGTAGTTTATGAATCTTTAAATAGAGTTAAAGAATTTGGAGCTTTTCACGATGATGAGACACAACCTTCTTCAGAAATACAATTTTGATTTTTATTATTATTTTAAGTTTTATATTAGACTCATATTTATTTATTATTAGTTCATTATATAATAATAGACATTGGTGTATTTTTTATTTAAATAAAATATTTTATTACTTATTATTATAAGTTTTACTTCTTATTTATTATATATTAGTTTTATAGTAGTTCACTACCGGTTGAACTTTAAACTTTAAACCTTTTCTTCAACTGCTTTGACGTCCGATCTAGTTTTTAAAACATTGCTCATAAGTGATAGTCTCATATATATGTTATCGCGAAAGGGTAAATGAATTTTCAAGTAAACTCTATTGTGTTATTTTAAATTGGTATTTTTATTTTAATAAAAATTATGAACATGTTTGAGAATTGTAGCATTCGTCGTGTATATCTAGAGTTTTACGAAAGCTAAGGTTTAAAGAATTGTGAAGTGAATTGAAGTTGATTTATGAATTAATGCAAGTATCTAATTGTCTAACAATTTGATGACATTTGTAACTAAATGAATAGTTAAAATCTTGATCAACATACATGATTTGTTTATTGCTTCTCAAAATTTACTTCCTATTTAAATCATATGTAATAAAATTAATTTTTCTTGATGATAAGTAAATATTTAAGTGTGAAAGAATTTAATAAGGGTTAAATATAATATTTTTTTAGCATGATAACTTTTAAGAACATTATGCTTGTGTTTTGATGCTTTTATATGATTTGGTACTTAAAATGACTTGTATTATAGTCTAGGTTTTCAACACGTCAAAGGAAAAGGAATGAACTTGAACCAGATTTGAGTTAATTTGGAACAATTTTGGTAGATTTTGAGGGAAAGACTTGGCATACAGTATAAATATGGTATTGCATTGCTTCATATATTCAAACTTGCCCTATTCTATTTATGGAGGAGTTTTTTTTACCTAAATAAAAGGGACCAATGTGCCCTCATGTTTAGGTCATATTTAAAATAAGAGCATTATATTTCTCATAGCATCTATAACATCTTTACATATTTACCTTATATTCACTAACATAAAAGTACAACAACAACATCAACGTCAGGTGAAAGTCCCATTAAGATGAAGGATCTGGGAAGGTCCAACAGTAAGAAGCCTTAGCCCTACCTAGTAGAAAGATTGTTTTTGGTATTCATTAACATGGAAGTAATATAGAACAATGTCTGGCCCTATATTAGAGGTGATTGGTTACGTAAATTTTCTATAAATTTAGCTTAAGTAATACGGGAGCCTAACATAGTGCTGTAATAAGGGTCGTGATAGGTAAATATTAGGGTTTTATGTTCTTAAAGAGGAGGCAACTAAAAAAAGGGCAAAGTGTTTGAGATTAAGAGAAAGAGCAACCTTGGGGGAAGAAACCAGGAACCCATCAAGATTATTCAAAAAATTCAAAAACCATTAGGATGTTTTCCTTATTCTTTTATTCTTTTTTATTTATTATGGTTTTCCTTTATTTCATTATGAATTAATTAGGATATAGATATTGGTAAGATTAACCTTAAAATTATGGATGGCAATGGCGGCCCATGAGCCTAGGCGTAGGCTAGCTTGAGGTCCAACTATTCTAAGCAAAATGACATCAGTTTACTTACAAGAGTTGGGCCTCGATTAGGCCTAAACCTAGGCAACCCAAGCCTAGACCTAATTAAAAAAAGACATTATTTTACACTTTTAATTTTAAAAAATTAGCAAGGTTCACCCATGGGCTGACCTATTGTTATCCCTACTTAAAATTATTTCTTGATTTTATAAAGGATTTTATATTTTTTTAGAATTACTCATATATTGTGTTAAATTGAAGGAATGAGAGTTGAACATTCAACATTCATTTCTGTACAATAAGATTAAAAGATAATATATATGAATAGACCACAATAAGAATAATGAGGGTTTTATGGATTGCAAAAGATAGAATTATATGATGCTTCCAGGTTATGGTGAAATCGATCATAGAAATTCACAAAATGAGTTAATATGTTCTAAGCTTATTTTTAATAGAAAAAGATTTTGGTTAAATCAATTTAAAAACAAAAGAGCTCAATCTCGTAGATCTTGATATCTTCACTTAAATTTTGATGGACACCTATTATTGGTCACCAAAATTGCTTTATTCCTTTCTAAAGATTCTATAATTCGTGTATCTAATGATGTCTTTAAAGAGGTTTAAATGAATCGAAGATTTTATTTGATAAAGTTTAGTACAATATATACATAGTGTGGTTGCAGCTATTCAGCTAAAATCAAGCCTGCCTATTCTCTATCCTTATCTACACAATCAAACAAATCTCTAAATGTCAGTGCATCCGTGAGTTGATCTGAAGATAATACATGTGTCACACGTAGTACTCCATGTTGTACCTACTCACGGATGAAGTGAAAATCAATGGCCACATGTTTCATACGTGAATGAAAAACTAGATTGGAGTAGAGATGGTTTGCTCCAATTTTATCACAATAAATCACTGGTTATTTTGGCAGCTGAACCCTTAATTAATTTAGAAGATTGAAATCCACCGTACTTCTGCTACTGTGGATGCAACTGCTTGATACTCGACTTCTGTCGATGATCGAGCCACTCTTCTTTGTTTTCTAAAACTCCATGAGATTGGATTTCGACTAAAGTAGATAATGTGAGCATTTGTTGATGTGTAGTCGTCATGGTTGCCCACCCAGTTGATAGGTTATCAAATTACCAAAAATAAAAATATATTTCCAACTCTCCAAAAACTAGGTAGCTAGTGGTGAATCGGGTCAAATCTATAGGGAATTAGTGTAGAGTTACTCAAATGCTTAGAAAATAACAAATTAAAGGATTGAAATTGTGGGAGATGTAACTAAAAATAAAAGAAACGCAGAAAATTAAAGGAAAGCTATAGTGATAGATACGACGGGAGCATGTAGTATTGGCACGAAACAGATCTAGACAGTAAATAACGAAATAAAATGAGATTAAAATGCAATATATGAAGACCTAGCCAAGATACTCTTCAATTCAGCCTAGAAATTCGATCATTGATGTCATAAGATAAATTAGACAATTCAGATAGATAAAGTTATAACCAAAGCTGACGCACTCATTGACCAATCTTTTCTTACTTTGTTGATAACCCCGGGAAATGCCCTGACAAGTTACTTCCCTAATCTAAAGACAACCCCTGGGAAACACCCTGACAAAATTAATGTCTAGTTGCATTAAGAACGAAAAGGACCCTTGTCCTAACCAATAAATTCAGAAACGCCGTAATTTATTGAGTCAGATTATTAATTCCATCGATTTTACCACTAACATACATCGCTCGCAAGATAAATTAATTCGCTACTTTGATAGAATAATATCCATGACAATACCATCCTATTCAGCAGTTCATCACTTAATCAATCACACAACTTATGACATTGTATAATAAATTAAGTAATAATAAATTTGGTTCAAGCACAGAAATTAAATAAATATCTGAATTGCATAAACAAATAAAAGCATAGTCTCACAAATCATCCATGGCTGAATATCCAAGTACCCTGACTAGAAAAGGGCTTAGTTGTTCATAGCTAATCTAAGAACACAAGAAAATAACATGCAAAATGAATGCAAACTAGCCTATAAACCATGCATGAAATGCAACCTGTCACCAGTCCTCATCTGAAAAAGCATGAATAGCCAGCTGTTGGTGTTTATGTAGAAGAAGACCATGATCACTTATCCCACGAAGATAGCGTAGGAGATGCTTTACTGCATTCCAATGAATTGATGTGGGCCGGTGTATAAATTGGGGCAGTTTATTGACTACGTATGCAACATCCGGTCTCATGAGAGAAAGATATTGCGGGCTCCTGACAATTGTGCGATAGTCTAATGCATCTGGTAGAGGGGTTCCTTGGAGCAAGCTCAATGTGTGATCAGTTGCAAGTGGAGTAAGTACAGGTTTTGAGTCAATCATATTGTTTCAAACCAACAGATCATTTATATATCGGCGTTGTGACAAGAAAAGCCTGTGTTGATGAGGAATTACTTCAATGTCGAGAAAATAAGAGAGTGGCCCAAGGTATTTGAGAGAAAATTGAGCTACTAGTTGGCTAATGAAGCGTTCCAGTATTGAATAATGTGTACCTGTTACAATGATTTCATCCACATAGACTAATAGATAAATCAGTGTTGAGGAGTTGTTGGATACAAAGAGTAAGGCATCAGTACATGAATTTTGAAACCCTTAGGTGATGAGATATGTACGGAGTTTATGAAACCATGCACGTGGGGCTTGTTTGAGCTCGTATATAGCCTTGTGCAACTTGAAAATGTGATCTAGGTTATCTGTGTCAAGGAAACCTGGATGCTGGTTAATTAAAACATCTTCCATTAAATGGCCTTGAAGAAAGGCGTTGTTTATGTCAAGCTGGCGCAAGAACCATCCCCGACTTAATGCTAGGCTGAGGATAAATCGTATGGTTGTAGGTTTGATTATAAGGCTGAATGTTTCATTGTAATCCACTCCGGGGCATTGATGGAAGCCTTTGGTTACTAGTCGGGCTTTGTATCTATCAACAGAGCCACCAGATTTTCTTTTAGTACAAAAAATCCATTTGCTACCTACTATATTTTATGCAGCAGTTCTCGGGACAAGTTCTCATGTTCCATTTTGAACTAGTGAATCGAATTCCTCCGACATTGCTTGACACCACTTTTAGTCCTTTAGGTATTATGACACAGTGATTCTGAGTTGAATATTGAAAGACTTGCTGTGAGAGTGAGCTTCTGAATTGGTTTTTGTATATGATTTTTGGCCCTTGTGGTCATTGGATACGAGTTGAAGTTGGGTTCTGTGGTAGGTAGTGGGGCTGATTGTGCTTGTGCTGGGTTAGAAGGATGAAGTGAGGATTTTATACCTGTGGATGAGTCGAATAAAGAAGACTGATCTGATGATGATGTGGTGGGATCAGGACCACGGGCACCTTCGGATGAGACTACCAGCGACAAGGTGATTTGCATGAATATTCTGGTGGTAACCACTCTTGAACTGTTGTTTCTGCTAGATGTTGAAGCTTGGACTAATTTGTGTGGAAGGGAAACACAAATTCGATGAAAGTCACATGCCTGGAGGCATAGGTTCGGGATGTATGAGTATCTAGGCATATGTAGGTTCTTTGCATGAGGGAGTATCCTAGGAAAACATAAGGAACTGATCGAGGGGCTAGTTTGTGTTAAGTGTAGGGGCAGATCTAAGGATAACAAAGGCAACCAAAGACCCTTAGCTTGGAATGGTTGGGAGGTGTTTGAAAGAGTTTTTCAAACAGTGATAACATGGATAGGGTTAAAGTAGGAAGTCGGTTTATGAGATATACATTTATGGAAAAAGCATGGTGCCAATACGAGTGTAGCATCCCCTTTCCACAGGGAACACACCGGGATGCCCGAAGGTCATTCCGGCACATATCCTATGATAAGGGCACGCTACGATCGATCACTACATAAAGTTCACATGGCATTAAGTCATTATTCATTATAAAACATCATAAGGAAACCACAATATTTTAAAACCCAACCTTTTCCTCATTTCATTTCAC
>JAOSBN010142117.1:0-25864 GCA_027563595.1 Erythroxylum suave | reverse complement strand
CACCTGAAATAATTTCTTAATCAATTCTATACATTTTATTATTATCTAAACATAAAGGGATTTAATTTGTCAACCACCATTCGTCCAACAGTACATACGACAAGTCTCCCCATAATGATGGTGTCTCAAAATCTTGGGTACAATCTCCACTGTTAAGAGCTCCAAATCATGTATAGTATAATTTAACTCGTGCTTCTTCAACTGTCTAGAAGCATATACAATAACTCGCTTGGCCTGCATAAATACACAACGAATTCCCTGACGACTGACATCACTATATACCTCATACTCAACCCCCTGGGTAGGTAGAACAAACACTGGTGTAGAAGTCAATCGTCCCTTTTGTTCTTGAAAACTCATCTCGCATTTTTCATCCTACTAAAATTTTACCCCCTTTTAGGTAAGCCTCGATAAAGGGGTTACAAGTACTGAGAAGCCCTTAACAAATAATAACCTGTTAACCCCAAAAAGCTGCAAACTTCTATCACATTCTTGGGTTATTGCCACTCAATTATAGCTTCCACTTTTTTAAGACCACATAAATACCTTCTCTTGATACCACATGCCCAAGAAGTCCTCTCTCCTTCAGTCAAAATTCACAATTTGAAAACTTCACATACAACTGTCTTTTGCGAAGTATTTGCAACATAATCCAGAGATGTCTAACATGGACCTCTCCATCCTTAGAATACATTAGAAGGTCATCAATGAAGACTATGATAAACTAACCTAAATAAGGATGGAACACCCTGATCATGAGATCCATAAATGCTGCAAGTATATTTGTCAGTTCGAACAACATTACCAAAAATTCATAGTGTCCATACCTCATCTGGAAAGTAGTTTTGTGCACATCACTTTTAGCAATCTTCAGCTGATGGTACCCAGACCTCAGATCTATCTTTGAGAGTATTGTAGCTCCTCTCAAATGATCAAATAAGTCATCAATCCTTTGGAGTGGATGCTTATTTTTAATGATAACCCTATTTGACTGCCAATAATCAATATATAGGTGGAGGGTCCTATCCTTCTTCTTAACAAACATTATTGGTACTCCCCATAGTGAATGACTTGGTCAGATGAAGCTCTTGTCCAATAACTCTTGTAATTGAACCTTCAACTCTTTCAATTTAGCTAGTGTCATACAATACGGTGGTAAAGATATCAATGTTTTCCCCGGGACCAAGTCAATAGCAAAATCAAACCCTCAATCAGGTGGCATTCTAGTTAACCCAAAAAGACATCGGGGAACTCACATATAATAGGAACATCTCCAAGTTTGACCCTCTATGTCGAAGTGTCAATCACATGTGTGAGTTATGCCTGGCATCCTGATGAATCAACTTCTTAGCCTTGAACACCGATATCAAACAACTCGAGAACATCCGTCGCCCATTAGTAAATTTAATCAGAACTCTACCTTATCTGTCAGTCTCCAACTCTTTCTTAAAACAATCAACCTTAGTGCCATGCCTCTCTAATGAGTCAATCCCCAATATCACCTTGAAATCCTGGAGATCGAGGGGACTAAGATTTGCCTCTAACACAGCGTCACCGACCTTTATCTCACAGGTTGTATATGCTTCATCATAAGCCACTTGCTCTCTAAGAGGAGTGAATATGATGAGAGGGGGATCTAACAACTTCAGGGGAAGACTAACATCCTCGGCGAAGGTCACACTAACAAAAGATCCTTGCATGCCAATGTCTATCAAAACTCTCTGCCGAGAACACACATAACACCTTATAACATTATGCGTTATCAGCTAATACTATTTAAGAGTTTACCGATACTAAGTAGAACATGCATCACATTATAAAAATACAACAACATAAAAATATTACTTCCCTTATCTTATCCAACCATGCTATCACTATAAAATCAACGAAAAAGATGTTGTTTAATAAAATAGATCGAACTAAGCCTAGCTTATCTGATGTCCCAAACACCCCAAGGCATGTCGACAAGTACTCTCACCAAGGTCGAAACCATCTGACCATTAAGGACATCAACTTACTGATCCGAGACTCAATTTCTTGACCAAATACTGTCGACACCCAGACTTAACTCCTAAGGCTCATGAACTTTTTGAAAACAGTAATAACACTTTTGAAAACATTAAAAACAAACCTTGCTATGATGCTAATTTAATTGTTACGATCTGGAACCATATCGGGCACATTACAACCGCCGCATACCTGAACTAAAGATACTCATGATACCCTTAACCTAAATATGCAAGGCTAACGGGGTAACTTAAAAAATTTTTGGCAACACAATAACTGTATTTTGAAAATCCCAAAATGAAAAACACCTGTAAATCAATCTCAAACATGCTTTTATATTCGTATTAAACTCTACCATAATCTTCTGAACTTTGAAGTCCACTTAAGAGCAATCTCAACAATAGTACAAAATGTTCATACATCAAGTCATTTACAAATCAAAAAATTTCAAGATTTATTGTACAAAATTATAAAACATATCAACATGATCATGAGCCATTATACAACAAAAGTATAAAATAGAGACTACCCATGTGCAGTAATACCTCGAAAATGTTAAAAGACTACACGAATCATTGAGAGCTTCAAGCTTATCAAACTAACCTGCATGGTTGGAAAGCAGAGGGGATGAGAACACTATGTACTCAATGAGCACATAAGGCATATATCGCAAATAGAAACCGATACACACAATAAGGTCTAAATAACCTAAGGATGATTTTATACATATATCATGCATGTAACCATCTATGAAGTGAATATGCATGACATAAAAATACATAGAGCCAGTCTATGACTCAAACTACACTAGTTAGGAAACACATAAGCCTAGCCTATTAATCACTCATTTAGTGAACATAGGTTCCAGTTCCAATACACAACAACAGAAAAAAATTGCATGTAAAAATCAAATCTCAGAATAAGCCAAAATAATTATATGTGTCACCAACTAGTGTGCACACCCACCGATTCCCAGTGTTGGTTTGACTTTCATTTGTGGTGAGGTAAGTCTAGACTACGGTCGACAAGAGCGTCATTACCCTCGGTGATGACCTCATCAGTAACCAGACCTCTAAGTATGCAACCACTCACAAGTCCTTTAGAAAGGTGTTGTTACAAGAACTCCACTTTTATATACCAACATCTAGGGTTTAGGGGTCACTTAATTTGATGTGCCCAGCACACGATTGGCCAATCATTCCTCACCAATCACAAAAAAAAAATCATAGACAAATATTAGGTACAAAAATCAAGTAAGGTAACATGCCTTTATTTATTGGTCCAACTGATAAAATGAAACCTTGCCCTGGCTAAACCAAAAAAGAATACATACATATAGAATCCATGACTCGATTATGCCTATATAAGATTCAAAACATTATTTCATGCAATAAAAGTCACCTTTTGCATTCCAAGTGCAAAGTTGTTCAAAAATATAGTTTCAAAAAAAATATTATTCTTTGAACCTCAAGTGCAGGTTTGTTGAAAACAATGTCGTTCCTCAAAACACGTAATAAAAACATCAATTTCACTCCAAGTGCAAAGAGTTATTCAAAACAATGTCATTTATTAAATACATAGTATACTAACATCTATTGAGATTCAATTCTAATATGCATTACCTAGTTTCAAAAGTCATATACAAGTCATTATGCTTGTTTTGGGTTGTCCTAGTCCCAATTAAGGGATATGTTTTCCCTAACTCACCTCAAAAGAAGGTGTACACCCCTTTAATTTTAACAATCCTTAGTATGAGCTCCTTGATCCACAACTCCTGAGCCTTTATACATACAAATGCAATGTATTTACTACTCAAACATATCTCATATTTATAAACCTTCACATAAATGTATAAAAACACAATATCACAATTTTTAAGCTATAGGATTCGATTATGAAACTTCTCATATGGTTACTTCCCTTATTATTCACATAAGCTTTCTTTTTCATTTTTCAAGGCATTTAATACCTTTGATCCAATACCTACACATTTCAAAACAAAATTAAGCACATTTTTATCCCAGCACATTAGGCCACTACTCATCAATCTAAGCAAAAATTCATGTTTACTCTAACTAAACATAAAAGCCTCTTTCTAATGCATACCATTAAAATCTTTAAATCCTAAGCCAAGTTCACTTAAGCATTTTATCAAACACCTAAAGTCATAAACTGAAAAGCCTCCTTCCAATGTATATCTTCCTCATTTTTAATCATCAATTCACAGTATACATACATAATTAACATCATAAAATTCATTCAACCATAAATTTCAAAAGATATTCAACTTTCACCAAAGCGAGGACATTTTGGTTTCGGCTTAAGGAAGCTTCTTCTTGACTCATTTCACTCATATAAACCATGTTTCATGCATATTCAAACACGAAGGACAACATATCCTAACACCAAACTAAAAATCATAATGTAGAGATAGATGAAACAAAATTTACCTAAACTTTCCTTTAGTGATATCTTATGATCCTTCGAGAATTTCTCAAATCTAATGATAGATTTGAGTTTTTAAAACCCAAATTAACCTTAGAACACCTTGGTTTGGGTTAGAAAATCAAAATTTTGGTGGAGATTTAGGTGATGGCTGAAACTTCCTCTTCTCCTCCTCTCTTCTCCTTTCTTTTAACGAAAACAAAGTGTTTTAATGTCAAATTATGAGGTTCATAACCATTCACAAAGAGAAAGGTCTAGAATGTTGTCTCTTCTTTGACCAAACATGGTGAATTACCTTTTTGCCCTTAGTTTATGTGAAATTACCATTATACTCTTTAAACTTTTCCTAAATTTGCAATTAAGCCCAAAATTTGAGAATGACCAAAAATTTTATTTTCATATTGGTCCCTAGACTTTTGAAAATTATAATTAAGCCCGTTTAATTTCTAAAATTACATATTGGTCCTCCAAGAATTGAAAAATCAATTAAAAACCCCTTAGGTACATCAACTTATCCAATTAAGCTTTCTAAGTGTCCCATAAATCTATAAATCATGTCTAATCACTTCTAAGGCATTATAACACATTCAACTTGGCCACCATGGCCATATCCATCTAATGAACTCAATTTTAAAAGTTCATAGCCATCCAAGATTTCACATACCGATGAACTCTATGTTGATATAAGGGAGTATTTATTGAAAGGAATCAAATACATTTTTGAACTCATATATAGCCATGTATATATCAATAGGCAGTAGTATGTCCCAGTACAGACCAATACAAAAATGACTCAAGATTCTGGCATTACATGATAAGATTGTTACTAGATTGAGGAATGACTGGGCAATGAAGGAAGAAAGATTAGGCAATGAAGGTAAAATAATGCATTACGGGCCTATCTCATAACCTGTATGACTCCTATTGGTATGTTGCCATTCAAATAAGTATATGGAAAGTCTTATCTCCTTCTAGTTGAATTATAGCATAAAGTTTCCTAAGCAATCAATGCCCTCAACTTTGAGTTAAAGGTTGCAGAGGTGATTGATCTAACTCTATAAGTTTGATAAGTAGAGGCTAAATGCTTACGAGAATGCTAAGATTTACAAAGAGAGAACCAAGTACTAGTTTGACAAAACATCGTATAAAGGATCTTTATAAGGGAGATTAGGTATGCCTCTTTAAATCTCTTCTGAAACTTTTTCCAAAAAAGAAAAAGTTAAGGTGGTGTGGGTCATTCTAAATACGAAAAATTTTCCCCTATTGAGCAATTGAAAGGTGGAGTGAGAAAGTTGGAGCTTTTAAAGTCAACAGGAAATGGTTGAAGCCTATATTGCGGGTAACCAAATTGAGAAAGGAATTACATTTTATAAGTTATTTAAAGAGTTGAGGTCATAACTTAAAACAAGCTCTTATGGGGAAGAAACCTAATTTTTATTTGATTTTGATGACTTGATTTAAGTTTTTTTTATTAGTAGTTTTAGATTTTGTTTACTATTAAATTCATGGTTTAAAATTTATTTTATAAATCTTGACTAACATTTCATGAATTATTTTTGGTATTAATTTAATGTTATTTTGTAGGCTTTTAGGATAATACAATAGGATTAATATAACGTTATATATATAGTGCATTTTGCTTGTTTATTTGAGAGTTTTTCATTTGTTTTAGTACTTAATTCATTATATTATGTCTTTAGGTCTTAATTGCCTTTATTGATTGAAAGGAGAAAACTTCAGTTGGAATCAAGCCAGAAAATTAATGAATTTAAGTTACATATAAAAGACATATCCACATTCGAGTTAGACATGCTTGTGTTGGCTTTAGAAATGGTCGTGTGAATGACAATGTAAGTCCCTATAACCATGCACGATTGACTAATAATGTTTCACTATGTTAAGGTCATATATGCCTTGTTGGTTTTAGACTTGGCCATGTCCATAGATTATGTTAGTTACTAGGTCTATATTTCTATATGACTGTTGAGTGTTGAAGTGAGAATGAGGGTTAAGTCATTAGATATGTCCATCTAGGTGACTATGTCCAATATAAAACCCTAATTTTTAAAGTATGAAAAGGTAATATAAATGCAATTAAAGGAGTTCTAGTTTTGACATAGTTTTTAACCATATAGTAGTAGAAACATAAAGATTGACTCAGAGATCTAAAGTAGAGAACATATTTTCATCAAATTTTTAATGAATTTTATCTGAGAAAAAAGTAAAATATCATAAATTCTTTTGTTTTTTTAATTCTAAATCCCTTATTATGTTTTTTGTTTTTATGAACTAAATTTTCTTAGTGCTTAGGTGGAATAAGCCTTGGGATGGATTTTTATGATTTTTATTTTTTATTTAATGCAATTAGATGTTTGATTCATTGGATTCAATTATGTGTTCCAGTTATTTCTTAAATTGATACTTTTAGGAGGTTGATTCATATATGATTTCATGTAATTAAGGTTAAAAAATCTTTTGTATGAATATTAGTATAATTGAATGGAGCTGCATGTAATCCTAGAGATAAGACAACATAAATCTTCTATATTAGGTTCAAACTTAATATTGAAATTCACAAATCAATTAAAGCAATTTTATAGGTTTAATTAGAAAGAGATTTTAGTTAATTAACCTAGGACTAGGCGTTGATAATCTTAAGAAAGACAGTTACATAAAGCAAGAATTTTCATGAGCCAAATAATCTTTAATTGAATTACATAATCAAAGGTTAATAACTTAAGAAATCTTAAGGAGATTAATTACATATGTGCTATTATTTGATTTTGTTAATCTTCGTGTGATTTATGTTTTTGGTTATTAGTTGTGTTGAACTTTCAATATAGTTTTACCATTTTAATTAAGCGATCACCTTATTTTGCTAGTTAGATAATAGGAAAAAGTTAATTATACCTATATTCCTTATATGATCAACACTCAGTATTAATTGTCACTATATTATAATTCAATAAGTTCACTTGCCTTTAATAATCTATAGGGTAGAATTCTCATATCAATTATATATTAGTGATAATATGGAACTTAACTTGCCTAAGGAGATTCCATTACTAAGGTTAGGTTCAGATGGTAATCTTGTTGAGGATACCATCAAGGTCTTTTACCAATGAAAACCATCATTGGCACTTCAAAAAAAGAACTAAAAACCCACTAGTAAGATATTCCAAACTTGTTGCTATGATGAGTTAATGGATTTATACAATTCTCAATTTGTAAGGCTAATTTAAGAGGAATCCATGAATTCAATTATTAAATAGGCAGCACCAATCTTGAATGATGAATCTCTTATCCTTCCTAATCAGTGCTAGGAAAGTATTAATAAACTAGTGGAGGTTAAGGTAGTTCAAATAGTTTCAAAAGATGAACTTCAATCAACCATCTTTTTAAAATTTATTGATGCACCTCTAAGAGGTTTTAAATTTATAGAAAGAAGGAAATCTAGACTAATAGCCAACTCATAATCAACCAATTCCTCTAAGCAGTAATGTTAGTGTTTACATGGAATGTAAAGGGTTTTAATGATAAGAAAATAGAAAGTAGTGGTTGAGTACATCAAAGTAATAAAATAAACATATTTGGTTTTTGGAAACAAAATTAAAGAGAGATAAATGTTTAAATTTGTGGTTGTTCAAGTTTCATTGGAAGCTCATACTAATCATGGTATGCACCAAAGGGGAAGAGTTATTGTTGCTTACAATCTTGATAATTTATTGATTTTAAATTACCAGTGTATTGATCAATTTATACACCTATCAGCTAAAATTGTAGGTACGGGAGAGGCTTGGTTCACTTTTATCTACAAATCCAATTCAAATTCCAAAGAACTTCATTATAGAATGATTCATCATAATTTAATAATGTAATGAATGAACTATAGCTCATCTTTTAGGAATTCACATATACAATCGTAGCTATAGAATCAGATGGGAATATGAGTTTAAGGAAACCTTTTAAGGATCTAAGAACATGCCTTTAGAACCTAGAGGAAACTGACCTCCATTATAGTTGAAGGTTCTATATTTAATCTAACAACTAAAAGGGATCATGGGAGCTAAGAAAAAACTAGATAGGGCCTTAGTAAGTTTCTTATAGCTCTGGAAATTCCATTTAAAAAGATCTCATTTTAATAACAACCTATGTTCATACCATACCATAACATAGATCCACGATTTTAATGATAAAGCAAAGTGTTCTTCTCCATTTAGTTTCTTCAATTACCTTAATGGAGTGAATGGGTTTTAAGAAATTGTAACCAAAGGCCTAGATCATTAGTCTAGGGTTATGCCTCTTAACAATTCCATAGAAAGCTTATGGGAATAAATAGGAGCTCAAATTCCTCCAACTAAGCATACACAAGTACATTTATAAAGGAATTGATTAGGTTAAGGAAGCTTTAAAATAGTGTTAAGATAATCTTTATGTTTTCATTAAAGATACCATACTCAAGATTGAAGAGAATAGGCTTTAACAGATTACATTAGAGCATTAAAAGCTTACTCTTTCTTGCTTATGCAAAATTTCAGAGTGTTATGGTTGAAAGACAAGGGTTCAAATTCCATTTTGTTTCATAGATCATTATTTTCTAGGAGGAATTGTAACATAATATCTTGATTATACACTAAATAGGGAACATTAGCTAGAATGAGCTTAAAGCCTATACTAGAGAATACTCCATAAAAATTTTGGGAACACCAGATATTGGAAGCTCATCCCACCTCCCTCACAACATCTTCATTCCAAAGGTAATATCCTCTAAACAAATTGAATTTCTAACTAAATACTTCAGTAATAAGGGTGTTAGGGTAGTGGTATTTTCACTCAATCCTTACAAATCTCTAGGCCCAATAGGTTTAATTCATTTTTTCTATTAATAAGTATAGAGTTCTATCAGGGTCCATTTATACAAAGTTATCTAACAAGTCTTTGTCAACTCTAAGATGCTCAAGGTATAAAATTTCAATTATTTATGTTTTATTCCAAAAACACAAAATGCATCAACCTTGAAGGACTATAAACCTATTTCCTGTTACAATCTTTTACAAAATCATCTCCAATTTGTTTGCTAATAATATCAAATATGTTTTACCCTTCTCCATTAGCCAATCTCAAGTTTCTTTTATTAAAGAAGAAGTTACGCTTGTTTAGGAATTGTTGAAAACTTATCATATTAGGGACTTAGATGCTAATTCTACCTTTAAAATTGATTTCATGGGGCCTTTGATTTAGTGAACTCGAACTTTATGCTCCACACCTTAGAAGATTTTAGGTCCCTTAATAAGTTCATCACACAGATTTGTCAGCGTATAACCACCACTATCTTTGATATGCTAATCATTAGGGAAGACACTCCACTTATTAAGCATGATAATAGGCTATGGAAAATTGATCTACTTTCCCCTACCTCTTTATTATATGCATTAAGGTTTTAAATTGCTTCTTTTATTATAAGAAGAAGTTATGCTTATATAGGAATTTTTGAAAACTTATTATATTAGGGGCTTAGATGCTAATTGTGCCTTTAAAATTGAGGGTCTTTGATTCAGTGAACTCGAACTTTATGCTCTACACTTTAGAAGATTTTGGGTCCCTTGATAATGGTTTCAAGTACCATAAGAACTGTAAGAAGTAAAACATCAACTACCATGCTTTTGATGATGTTTTGATATTATTCTATAAATACAATGAAGCTTTAGTTGTTTTCTTAATAAGATCATTGGAAGAGCTAAGTGCCTACCTAAGGCTCTCTGTCAATAAGGATAAGAGTTTCTTAATCACCTTTATGGATGTCTTAAACTCAACTTAATTGTTATTTACTATGTTAGGTCCATCTTTTAAATCCTATCCATTTACTTACCTTGGAATCTTGATTTCCTTAAGGTAGCTATCATTTGTTTATTATTAACAACTATTAAATATGACTGAGAAAAGGATTGGGGCCTAGACAACCAATTTCTTATCTCTTTTTGACATATTACAATTAATTACTTTAGTTTTTAGTAACCTATATAGTTATTGGTCTTCTCACATTTCTTTTCCTATAAAACTATGTAAGGACATCGATAAGCTCATAAGGAACTTTCTCTAGACAAATAATAAGTCCTTAAAGCCTTTTACAAAGATAAGTTAGAATAAGATTTGCAAGATAAAAAAAAGGAAGAAGGTTAGGAAATAAATCTACAAAGCTAGTAAACAAAACAACTATGATCAAGATGTTATAGAAAATAATAAGTGATAAGGAACCTATTTAGATGAAATGGTTACATGAGCACTATGCAGAGAGATCTAGCCTATGGGCATTTAAACTAAAGACTAAATTAACTTGGAATTGGTAATAAATACTAAAGTTTAAGGACCTCATTCATCCCCTCATCAAATATAAGGTGGGAAAAGGAAGGAAAACTTGGCTATGGTACAATAAATAGAGAGTATTGGGAACTTGTTATCTTTTCCCTAACTTTACTACCCTTAGAATATTTTTTTCCTAAAAGTGCAAAAGTTAGTTGTTTAATTAAGAATTGAAGTTAGCATTATGATAATAGAAGTGCATAATTCTTTCAAAGTTATTTCCCTCAATTCCCTCTTGACTCGCAATTGGAGGATAACATTATCTGACTCAAGTAACCTTCAAGCTCATTTACAAATAAATCTTATATAGATATGATTAGGAACCTAGAAATAAGAGTGAACTGGTATTTTATTACTTAGAAAAATTCTTATTCTTAAGCTTTTTTTTTTCTTTGTGAATTCCAATTAAAGAAAGGCTCACTACCATAGATATAACTAGATTCACTAACAATCTTTGTTATAAGCTATACTTGATAGATTAAGAATCTTCTCTTCAATTTTCCTCTAATAAGGTATAGAGGGAAGTAATTAGATTATGTAACCTAGACCCACAGGTTAAATATTTGAAGAGAGCAATCTGGTGGCTATCCTCCCTTGTTAGAGGGTATAAGTGTTGGACTGCTATATAGTTTGGACTTTAGTAGTTTGATTTATGGTGTTTAGTGAAAAAGGAATCAAAATATTTTTGAAGAACAATTTTGCCTCTCCAGAATAAGTAATTGAATGTAATATTAGAAGAATCAAGGAATCACTTATACCTAGAGGATAAAGCCTAACTCTTTCTCTATTATTGAGGATGAATTAGATATGTTAGTGAGCTATCATGGTTTTGAATTCTTACATGATAATGTTATATATAAGATGAGCTCTTATGATCTTAACTTGTATTATTATGTGTAATTTTGTACATTCTATATAAACACTACTTATCTATCAATATGAATTATTTAATTTTCATAAAAAAATAATTCTATGGGTTAAAGGAACTTAGGATTGATTTAATTGATTTCATTTTTAAAATTGATGTTAATAAGATGAAGAGTATGGATTGGATTGTGTATCAATGTAGAAGGAAGATAAATGTGGGAAATGTTATACAACAAAGTTAATTTATCTTTTGGATGGTCATATGTCATACTAATTATTTTGTGTGATGGAATTTAAAAATTTCACTCTCACTGCATCATAACTTAATATCAATACATACATGGTACACATTAATACAATGTATACATTAAACATTGATTTTTTATTTCCAAGTTCTATGATAATTACTTTCTGAATAACACTATCAACATAACTTAGGTGGGAGAAGGAGTAGGCCCGATGTAAGAAACCTGAAGTCATTGCCTCCATGTCTACCTTATAGGTAACTACCATAAGACTTGTGCATCATTATGGAAAATTACAATAGAGTTTCCACCACTAACACCACCTATGGAGCTATTCAAGCATCTACTCTAACATTGTGCAACTGAGCTTTAGCTGAAGCATTATTAATCACTACATACAAAGTAGTTTGGGTAGCTATGATACATTTGATAAGGAGTATTATGAGATTTCATTTTGGTGAATCAGGTGTAGATGACCATAAATTTTGATGAGCAGTAAGAACTTTTTGGAATCTATAAATCGATCTATTAGGAGCTCATTTTGGATTCATTTGCACATTCTTTATGGATTAAAAAAGTCCTCATTGGAAGATGGTTTTGGTCACCAAGTTTTGGCTATATAATATAGTTTTAGATATAATCAATTTAAAGTTTACGTTGGACTCTAATTTGAGGAGCACATATACAATATACAACCTAGTAGGGTTTGGCTTAATTGGGGCTACACAAGGATCAATGCCATGAACTATTGTAATGACATTACTTCAATATGACCTTACTCTCCCACACAGTTTAAGGAATCCATATTCCATTTTTCATCTATACAGTACATTCATACGTTGCTTATCCAATCCACTTATTCTTGGCATGAGAGCACAGTTGTTGTCACATATTAAGATTTTTTTTCTCTATGTTATAAATCATTAGAGGTGTCACATACTTAGGTGGTGTGATCATTTAGATTTTTTGAGGTTACCTACTTCAGTTTAACTTCAATAAACTAAGTGGGAGCTCAATTATCACATAGTTAGCATAAATATTTGAGGACTTAGTGATAAGCATGATTTGATAGTATTTGACACTCCTATTTAACTTATTATAGATATTATGTTGGCGATGAGGATGGTGGAGATTTAGTTTGATGCTTTTTGTTAGTGCTTCACATTCGTTAACACCCCGTTAGGAGTAAGAAAGGAGGATTACAAATAAGGATAGTAGACTAGGGTTGAGGAGTAAATGATAGTATCAATATCACATGAGCAATTATACATAATGAAATACATATATTAGATGAGAGATATGTTAGTAAAGTTGGCACAACATTTACATATAGAAATACTACCATTATTTACACTTAGAAACTAATAGATGGATAATACCACCTATATTTGATGTATTTTGCTTGATATTTTGCACATTTATCATATATTTGGTACTTAATTTGCTCCTAGTGTGGTCACAGGTGATAATTTCCTTCATGGACTTAAAGGAGAGGAATTCAAATGAAAATACAATGCAAAACAAAAAAATCAAGAATTTGGAAGGAGTGCATGACAGTGCACTTTTGCACGCCTATACACTTTCGTGATATTTGACAATTTCCAATTATGCACATTCCTATGCACGATCGTGCATATGACCATGTATAATAAAAAAACTTATATTTTCATATAAAAGTGATGTTTCATAGGCAAATCAAAGGATGAAATTTGGGGAGTTGATTTCTAAATGTGGAGAACGTCCAAAAGTGACTATTTTGGTCCAAATATGTGGGAAACACAATGATTTCATTAAAAGATCCATTGGAATACAAGACCGAGCCTTTGCATCGTAAGAACATTTGATAGAAAACAATCAAGGCGACTTAGAATTATGATTCCATTGTTTTCTATCTATTTTTCTTTTGATGTATGTTTGATTTTGTGTTCAATTATGTGTAACTAAACATCCAATTAATATTCAGGTTAGATGAACCTTATATAAATGCTTTGACATTATTTGATTATTTTATTAATGTGTTGGTTTTTTGATATATTATGATCTATGGTAGCACGTCATAACACTAGTCAAAATAAATACTAAACTGCTACTATAGAAGTGATAAGTCTAGGTTGATCCCACAAAGAGTGTATATAAAGTTTTTGAAATGAAATTAATTAGTGTTTAGGTTAAGGGGTTTGGATTTTGGAAAGAAGAAAAGAAAATGAAACTAGACTAATAAAGACAAATTAAATAAAACATGTGAAAAATGATAAAAGTAGGGAATTCGGTAGGGCCCTATTCTTTGGTTCAATCTTGGCCTACACCCTAATTAAGCATACTTTATTGATTTGTTGTTCTCTAACCTCTCCTAGCAACTATTAATCTTGGGTTAATAATTAACCTAATTTTTCCCTTAGGTAGTGATTAATCAAGATATGATCATTAATTAAACCTAACCACCGAATAACCTAAGATATGATCTCTAGATTTAATTAGACAGTAGCGTTACAAATTAGGAAAATCAATTAATCAAGGTAACAACCAAATACGATGCATCATTTAACCAAGGTTATGTTATCCCTAGTGATTATGAATTATTAGTCACTATACATAAAGTTCAACATAATTATTACAGATTATATAGAAATTCTCGCAATGGATTTGCAAATAAACGATTTAATGAATGCATTAAAATCATCTTTTCATAATTCCTAATGGATTTATACAAAAATAACTGAACAATAATGATAATATGATCTTTCATACACAAAGCCCAAATCTATATACCTAAAATAACATAATCAATTCAATAAGAGAGAAAGAAACAACAAAAATGTGAAAGGAATGCTTAACCCAAGTCGTCGGCATCGATCTCACCTCTGAACCAACATTGGGATGTCTAGCCCTCTATGTGTCTCTTAAGAAAATGCTTTAGCCGCCATGAAAATTGTCCCAATTGAAGACCACCTTCAACTCTCTTCTGCTACTACTGTTCTATTATACTCCCTTCTGCGTAACCTACCACTACTTTTCTATCTTATTTTATGATTTATTTGTTAGTTCATTAACAGTGTTTTTACATTCCCCTCGTACTGTTCATTTTTGTTAAAATGCACGGTGTACAAATAGAGCGTCTGTGTTAAACGTAAAACATCTATATGAAATGCAAAACATCGTCTGTGTTTCATTCCTCTATTGGTGCTCTATACCTTGGATGTTGTGTTGTCATTTTTTGCTCTTGCTTATCTTCTGCACTGCACATCATTTTCCTTGCTTGTCCAAATGATAGCGTTGTCTTCATAGACTGCTACCGTTTTATTGCTCCATTAAATTGATGTTTTTGCATGCAAAAGACATGCACGTGCTACATGCTTTCTATGATCCTTCTTCTTTTTGTCCCATTTTTCTTGTGTTCTTATTCTTACTCCATAAGGACAGGTGAATATTAATCTTAGAAAAATGGCCAAAATATTATGCTTTTGACTCACTTTTATTTTTTTGCTTCTGAATTGTGCCTAAAATCATATATGAGTCAAAGCAAGTATCTTAAGCAATTTAATGTCCTTAATCGCTAAGTGTTACGAAATAATTAAACAATCAGTTAAGCACATATCAATCTGAATATGCATTTTATTTATGTTCTAATAACTTAAGATATTAGATCATAATCTAATTTCATACACAGAGATTAAGAAATCCTAGTGTGAATAGATCTATCATAATTAGAAGGAGTTGATTGCAAACCTAAAAGAGAGGATGACATAAATCTTCTAGATTAGGTTCAAACCTAATATAGGGACTCATAAATTGGTAACATAATCCTATAAGATTTAACCTGAGTAATTCGGTTAGAGACTTTAGGATTAGTTACTAGTAGACTCAAGGTTAGCGATTATCATGCCATAGGAGTCCCCAGTCTCCATGGTCCAATACATCAACAAAAAAATTACATGATAAAAGGTCATTTATTAAGGCTTTAAAGGGATTCAAACCTAGATAGTAATTTCTGACAATGATAGTTTTCAAAGTGAATTCCACTGTCTTTACATTCATTATTGTTTCCTATTTCTTTAATTGTATTTTTATTTTTAATTAAAAATATCAATTCAATTCTTAGGCTAGATAATAGGGATAGAGTAAGCACTAGTATTCATTATCTTCGTGGGATCGAACCGTACTTACTAATACATGTTATAGCTACACAGTGCACTTACAATTTATTACAATATTGACTATCACGAAATAGTTCAATCAAGTTTTTGGTGCTATGTCGGGGACTTTGATATTAGGAAAGGCTGAATGTTATTACTCTAGTCATTTTTATTTTTATTTTGTTTTATGTGTGTTTTTATTTTGTTTTATTTTAACTTTGCTTTTGTATTTATTTATTTTATTATTTTATTTTATCTTATTATATTTTTTCTTATTAATTTAATTATCTTTTGAATTTTTCTACTTGATCTTGAGTTTGTGGTTTATTGTAGGAATTACTATTCATTGTAATCTGTATAGCTCACAATGGAAGGATAGAGTGGATAGTATTTTTATGGAATCCAGAATATATCTTCTTAAACTATGAAATCACCATACAGGAGACCGAACATGTATCATCAACCTGTTGGAGCAATATATAAGAATAGTTAAAATTCATAGTGGAACAACTCTTATGCCTATGGATGGAATAATTACACTCCATCTAAATACTTACAACACCAAGCACCTCCAATTAAAAAGCCAAATTTGGAAGATAAATTAATGGAGATCCTTATTGAAATGAAAACTGACCGACATAAATTGAAGAGTGAAGAAAAGATAAGGGGTAGCTTCACTAATGGAGGGACAATTCGAAAAGAGCTTCCAGAAGAAAAACAATGCATTATAGATAAACTAATTGGGTGCCTTTCTAAGAGAGTACCTACTCAACATGAATTTGAGGAGAGATTTTCTTCACCTATATATGATAAGAATAATTTGAGCTTCCAATCGCCTTAGAGTGAAGGAGAGATAACATTCGATTTCATGAATGAAGATACATTTCAAGAAGGCGAGGAGGCAACTGTTGCTTTAAGAGATATGATGATTGAGTATATTCAAGATTAAATCATAAGGCATCATGAAATGCAGGCTAGTATACAAAATATGGTGAATCAATTCAATCAATCGGTGGATATATTATCTGACAAGATATAAGGGAGTTTGTCTAGTTTTATTGAAATTGATAATATCGACCGATAGCAATCACCCACAGTAGTGAAAAAGAGCTTCCTGAACAAGAAGGTGAAGAATCCTCCATCCAAGAAGAGAAAGTAGAGGAGCGGCAGAAGCTAGCTAAAGAAGATAAGCCAAAAACCTCTACCTAGGAAGAAGATTAAGAGTGAATAGAGGTGGTTGAGGAAGAATTGGTGAAGGAACCAAGTAAGGAAACTACTAACAAGGTGATGGTAGTGATCTTAAATATGAAAGGTTCCCACTTCTTCCAAGAAAAGTTACTTGAGACAATTGATGAGTTAGAGAGTTTTGTTATTTCCTCTTTTACTAATATTTCATCATTAAAAATGACATTTTTGCTTGAAATTATATTTATTAATTTGATAATTATTTCCTTTTGATCATCCTACAACATTTGGCTTATTTAGAAGATACGAAACTGGGTTATAGAGAAAAGGGTTGAAGGAAGCCGTTGATTATTGATTCAGAATGACATTAACACAAACGATACATAAAGCTACCGATGTTAAGGAAGCTGCATGGGAGGTAGCCCATAACTTAGTTTTAATTTTATTTCCAATTCATATATTATTTTGTTTTTTCTTTCATAGTAGTATAGAATTTTATTTTCTGTTATATTAGTTCTTTTGTTTCTTTTTATCATTTTCTTTCAAATTTTGCAAAGATGTTAGTCTCATATTGGATGGATCCAAATCAAAAAATCATCATAATTAGTAAAGTACCTAGTTAACCCTCTCACTTTTTCATAATGCCTATATTGTGTACATTAGGGATAATGTACAACTTTAAGTGTGGGGATGAGTTTAACAAACATTTAACTAATTTCTTTAAGTGTATTATAATCCCGATTATAAATTTTATTAACTGATATCTTGAATTAATTAAGATCTGTCAATGAATACCATATGCCCTTGTTAAATATTGATTTGAAATGGAGTACAAAAAGATGATGGTTAGAATGAAATTAGTTTGCTGTCATATTTTTAGTAATCATTGAAATTTTCAAGTTAAATGAAATTACATATTATTTACACACATACATACCCAATCATTTTTGAGTTTTTTAGCCTAAAGAATGTATTTTCAAAATTTTTTAAGCTCTTGTTATTCTTTTTGTATGTGTTATTATGTAAAGGATAATGATTTTAGAACCTACTTTTATCGTGCTTATCGAGACCATATTTGTTAAATTAGAAGCATTGATATGATGAAGGCAACTAGATTTGCCAACTATCTTACCATTTTTTAAAAAATTACCATACCCTTAAATTGACCTTTAGAAATAACCAAGTTGAACCTTAGCCTTCTTCACTGATTTTACCCAAATTATATATCTTTATCCTATTTTTCTTTCAAGACTTTTTATTTTATTGAACCCTAAAGTTTATTTACATTATTTACTTATTTGAGACTTGCAATTTATAAAGGTCCAATATTTCTTGAATTGTGGTACTGCTTGAATAGTGTGGAAAAAAAAAGGAAAGCATAAAAAAGACGAATAAGTTTATGGTACTAATATAGTTGCATTGAAAGGACCTATATATACTTGTAAAAAAGTCTTGAAATATAATGTGTATTAAATTTCCTTCAATTCAACTTTTTTATTAACCCAACCATACTATACTTAAGCCCTATTACAACGCTATAAAGACCTTTAATTTTTGTTTCTAATTTATACATAAATGGTGGAGATGTGATTTTATTGCAAGCCCATAGTAAGGATTCTACTTGTTGGAGTTATGCAAATATAGTGCCCTAGAAAGCAAATGTATTTTCATATAACTTAATTTTCTTCTAGTTACTTTTGTAATGAAAATATTTATTAATAATAAAACAAAAGAATTTGGTTTTATTTGTATGGGCATTATATATATCTAGTCACAAGGTACCAAGATTCTTTGGTAAGTAATATACATATAAATGGAGATGTATGGGAAACATGTATATTATTAGAATCTAAATTATTGAGTAGATGGCTATAATATGGTTCATAATAAATTTTACGTTTGGACATCTTATTTGAAACATGTATTCTCGTAATACTTAGTAATTCAAGAGTTCAACCAATTGTCTTTAGTGGAATGACATTTAGTTAATAAGTTGGAACTAATTTTAATGAGATTAAATTAATTACGGGCTTATTAGAGCTTGAATTATATAAGTCCAATTAGATTCCCCATTTGGCTTCTAGGAAGGTTATCAAGCAAAGTAAGAAATATAAATAGAGGTTTTAAAACCCATCATTAAATGTTGGACTTACTTTAATTAGAAGCCTAAATGAACATTTAATATTAGGCTTGACTTTAGTTTGATTTGATTAATTAGATTAATTAAATTAAAAAATTATTAAAGAAAGAAGGAGGGCATATTTCGATTTTTAAAACCTAAATGTGCAGCTGCACATTTAGCATTGAATCGCTAAATTAAAGATGATTTTTATCATGTTTTATCATCATTAAATGGAGTAATGATCTTATCATTAAATGGTTTAATGGTTGTCTTTTAATGATGGCATGTAATGTAACCTTTTAGCATTCATTTTATTAAAGAAAGGAAGAGGTGCATTTGATGTATTCTCTCTTCCTTCTTTGAACCATAACTGAAAATGCGAAGGTCACATTTAGGTTATTGGTCTTTTCATATAGCCTCTTAAACAAATGAGACGAGTCTCATTTATTGTCTTCTTTATGATTGATTAAAGAATAAAGTGATGCATTGGATGCACATCATATCTTTCTTTCATGATAACTGAAATTGACAAGGAGAGGAAGAAGTGTTCTTGCATTTTGGTTTTTTGACTCACTCTCTCCTCTTATGCATGCGTAGCCAAAACTTGAATGAGAAGAGTCTCATTTTTTGACTTATTTCTTTTAAGAAAAATCTCTTCAAAAAATTTTTTTCTTCTCCTTTCCCACCAAAGGATTTTGTTAACCAAGTTGTCCAAGAAGAACAAAGGTAGATTTTATTGGTCAAGATACAACAACAAGGAGAGGATACATTGACAAAGGAGAGGATACAAAAGTGAGGAGTCAAAGCTATAGTATGGAGTTGGTATATTTCTACCACCTTGTTCTTATGTAAATTATTTTCCTTATGTCTATCATGTATAGCTGAAACATGATGATTTGGTTATGTTATTTCTATATTTTTTATTTCAAAAAGTTTTGAAATCTACTGTTTAACCAAATCTTGCATGCTTTCATTTTCGATCCAACAATTGGTGTCAAAGACATCTTCTTATGCAAGATTTCGGTTCCTATATGTGATGCATGACTTGGCAATTAAATGTTGTATACTGCATATTTTTATGTAATAGAAATATAAGTGTGTATGTTTGGCTCTTTTGGTTGTCCATATAATATAGTTTTACCTTGTTAATCTTTCTTTGTTTGGTTTATAACAAGGAGGGTGGCCTATCATCGTCATGTTTCCTCCTTGGTTTCAGTTTTTCTATTTTCTTTGATTTTGTAATGTACAAAATTCTGTAATATTAAAGATGGAGCAACCATGGATCGAAGAGAAGCATAGGTAATGGTTTCAATGTATCCTTTAGTGTATTGGCAAAGTTTTGGTTTTATGAAAACCAAAGTGCTGGAATTTTGTTTTAACAAAGTTTCAGTTTTTTAAGTGACGATTTTACCAAAAAAAAGTGCTGGAATTTTTGTTTTCATATTGCAAAAGTTTCGATTTTGATTAAAACAATTTATGTTTTTTTTTCAAAGTGACAAAATTCGGTTTTATGAAAATGCCATTAGACATTTTTACTGAAGGAGCTGGTTCATGTGGACGAAGAGTTTGAAAAGGAAGATCCAAGTCCAAGAAGTTTTTTTTGGGGCCTAAAAGCCTTGTAATTTATTTATGTTCTAGGATGGACAATCAAATGTGGCCTATTAGTTCATGAGATGAATGGATAAATGGATGTAAATAGTATGGGATATTATGTGATTGTATGCCATTTAGAAAATTGCCAACCCTAGTCTTTGTCATGCATTCATTATGTATGAGATATATAATGAAATAATATATGTTGGATAATAAATTACTTCTAGACAAGATGGTATTTATTAAAAACTTAAGGATAGAAAAAAGAATGAGTGGGAGTGGATGTTTGTGTAAGAGTCCACGGTCTCCATACTATGGCTCATTTGCATGTGGTGAAGTGTTACTCCCTACAGGAGGACATGAATCCTAGATCTTGCATGGTTTAGGTTTCCTTAAGGATAAGTCTACTCATTGGTAACAAATGTGATCTCCCACTGAGGTATGGTTTGCAAGTACCTTTAGTGGATGAATCAAATGGTTACACACTCAACATATTTTATTAATAACCTGCCCACCGTATCTCTGTTGGTAAAAGTATGGAAAAATCATGGCGCTTCTTAAAATGTTAGACATGAAGATGCTTAGTAGTTTTTTGAGTGGGAGGGTTCCAGTTTTTCTTTTAATGGATAAGATGACCCACCATCACTTAATTTGTTATAGATAAGAAAATAATCATCATATAAAGTTTAGTTTTTTATTTTTTTAATTCTATCATCATGTATACATCATAATTTTATACAAAGTTCCAATATTGTCGACTAGTATGCTCATGTTTTAATAATTTATATTTTTAGACATAATCAACCCCAATATGAATCCACTCACTTTGCTCTTAACAAATAACAAATTGAAAAATGGATAGAATTTTAATGAATTAAGACGTAACCTTGACATTGTTCTTCAATATGAACAAATTTCATGGGTATTAACGGACAATGAGCCTCCACCTCCAGGTGGTAATTCAACTTCTGAGCAAGTCCAACAATATGAGCAATGGTAGAATGTTGATAAGACTTATAAGTGTTATATTCTAACTTCTGTCTGCAAAATGTTGCAAAAGAAAATTGCTTATATGAAAACTGCTAGTGCAATGGTCCATCAACTACATAAGATGTTTGGTGTGAGGACTAGGTCTGCAAGAGTGAAAGCTATCTAAACTTTTCATAATCTCAGACAAAAACCTGGTGAACCAATGCGGGATTACATGCTGAAGGTAATCTTTATGGTTACTGAGGCTGAGATGCTTGGGGAAGATATAGATGCAGGCACACAGATGATTATGATCATCAATAGCTTAAATTCATCTTTTCAGCAGTTTAAGTTGGACTATGAGCTCAACAACAAGGATTACGCCTTGAGTGAGTTGATGAATACACTTTAGAGTATGGAGAAGATATCAAATATCTAGGCTCATGGGTCAGAAGCTAATGTAGCATCTTCTTCTAGGCCTAAGGCTAAAAGCAAGCAAAAGAAGAATGGTCCAATGAAAAAGAAGGCCCAAACAGGGGTTAAGGTCCAACCCATGAAAAAGAAGGACAAAGCGGACACCAAAGGAAAGTGTTTAAAATGTGGTGAGCAGGGTCACCATAAAAGAAACTGTGGTCTACCTTGAGTCCCTCAAAAGCAAACAAGGTATAGGTTTCCTAAGTTTGTTAGGAACTAGAAATATGGTAGATTCTTATTTTTAGATTTAAGAGCCACTAACCATGTTTGCAATTCTTTGCAGGGGTTCCAGCAAAGGAAAAGACTATATAAAGGCCAGTTTCAAGTCAAGATAGCTAATGGATCTTATGTTTCAGTAGGATCAGTGGGAGTAATTATCTTGGACTTTCCTAATGGTTATAGGTTATATTTGGAGGATGCATATTACATCCCAACGATTGTAAAGAACATGATTTCTATTTTTTGTCTAATAAAATTTGGTTATTCCTTATATTTTGAAAATGTTGTTTCAACATATGAGAATAAGGATTTTCTTTGTAATACGATAACTAAATAGGGATTGTTCTTTATAGAACCTATGACAAGCTCACTAAACACTACAATATTAATAAAACCAAGACAATCTAGTGACTAGTATTAATTCAAAATATCTGTGGCATTTAAGAATGAGTCATATCAATCAAAAAGGACTTGACAAGTTAGTGAAGGATAGGATCCTTGTAGGCTTGGATAATGATCCATTACCCACCTATGAATCTTGTATTGATGGAAAGAAGAGCAAAGCCTCATTTCCTTCTCAAGGAAACATATCTAAATCCACGTTGGACCTGGTACACATTGATGTGTGTGGGCCCATGAACGTACAAGCTCCAGGAGGTTATGAATACTTCATATCCTTTATAGATGATTACTCTAGACATGGTTATCTACATTTGATGCACAAAAATAGTGAGTCCTTTGAAAGGTTCAAAGAATTAAAAGCTGAAGCTGAGAAGCAGCTAGGCAAGCCATTAAAATAACTTCGATCGAATTGAGGTGGTGAGTACTTATCTAGAGATTTCCAATAATTCCTAGTTGACAATGGAATTGTTTCCAACTTGTCAACTCCCAAACTACCTCAATAGAATGGTGTAGCTGAGAGGAGGAATATAACTCTATTGGAAATGGTAAGATTAATGATGTCCTACGCTAGCCTTCCAGAATTATTCTGGGGATATGCTATACAAACGACAACTTATCTTCTTAACTTTACTCCATCAAAACAGGTGCCTAAAACACCTAAGGAGTTGTGAATTAGATGAGTGCCTTCATTGAGGCACTTGAGGACTTAGGGTTGCCCAGCCCATATTCTAAGGCTTGAATCCACAAAGATGGAACCAAGGTCAGAAGTATACTTGTTTGTAGGATATCCTAAGCATACACAAGGGTACAATTTTTACAGTCCTCAGGAGAGGAAGGTATTTATGTCAAAAAAATGCAACCTTTTTGGAAGAAAAATTTGTGAGAAATCACAAACGAAGAAGTGTAGTATTAAAGGAGTTAGCTATTTCATCCAAACCAAGGGTTGATTTGGATATAGCAAAACAAGAGGTCGAAATGTATTCAAGAGTTGAATGAGAAGAGCAACCTGAACATTAAGTCGTGTCTAGAGGTAATGGGAGGGTTTTGAGACAATTAGACAGGTATCTAGGTCTAGGAGAAGGCATAATTGTTGTCTCAGACTAAGAAGAAACAGATCACATTACTTATACACAGGCTATTAATGATGTTGATGTAGAAAAATGGCTCAAGGCGATGGAATTGAAAATAGATTCCATGTACACCAATGAAGTATGGATCCTTGTAGATCTACCCCTAGATGTAAAAGCCATAGGGTGTAAAGGAAAAGAGGATTAGATGGAGAGGTAGACACTTTTAAAGCTAGATTGGTAGCTAAGGGTTATACTCAAAAAGAGGGTATAGACTATGAGGAGATTTTTTGCTCCAGCAGCCATGCTTAAGTCCATTAGAATTCTTTTGGCCATAGTAGCCTATTTCAATTATGAAATATGATAAATGGACATCAAGACTACATTTCTTAATGGAGATCTTAAGGAGATCATTTACATGGCCTAACTAGAAGGATTCATTAAGTTAGGTAATAAGCATAAGGTATGCAAATTGCAGAGCTCCATTTATTGACATAAGAAGGCATCTAGGTGTTGGAACATTAGGTTTGATAAGTTTATCAAAACCTATAAATTCTTACAAAACCTAGATAAGCCTTGTGTCTATAAAAGGATATAAGAAGGCAAGGATACTTTCCTAATCCTGAATGTCGATGATATTCTGCTCATTGGGAATGATGTAGGAATGTTACTTATGGTTAAGGAATGGATGAATGAACAGTTCTCAACAAAGGATTTAAGAGAGGCTAGCTATGTTCTAGGGATAAAACTTGTAAGGGATCGTAAAAACAAACTGATAGCTTTATCTCAAATAACCTACATTAAGAACATGCTCAATAAGTTTGTCATGCAAGATTCCAAGAGGGGTTTCACACCTACTGGACATGGAATCAAACTTTAAATGGAGCAAGCACATAAGACCCAAAAGGAGGTTGAATGCATGTATAACATTCCATATGCTTTGGCAGATGGAAGTTTAATGTGTGCTATGCTTTGCACTAGGTCAGATATCTGTTACGCAGTGGGATTGGTAAGTAAATTCCAACCCAATCCAGGAATGGATCATTAGACTGCAGTTACGTACATACTAGAGTATCTTCATTGGATGAAGAACTTAATACTTTTTTACTCTAGAAGTAACCTTATTCTGACAGAATATATAGATTCTGATTTCCAATCAGATGTTGATTCAAGGAAATTAACTTCTGGTTTTATATTTGTTTTAGGAGGTAGAGCCATAGTCTGGAGGAGTATCAAACAATCTTGTGTTGCTAATTCTACTGTAGAGGCTGAGTATGTTACTGCTTGTGAAGCACCAAAAGAAGTAGTCTGGCTCCGTAAGTTCCTAAATGATTTGGAGGTAGTTCCTGAGGCAGAAAAGGTCATTACACTTTATTGTGATAATAGTGGGGCAGCGGCCATTTCTAAAGAACTGCAAAACCATAAAGCTTCCAAACACATTAAGAGAAAGTATCATCTCAAAAGGGAGATAATGTAATGTGGTGAGGTGAACGTTGTAAAGATTACCAAAGAACAAAACCTTGCTGATCCATTTATAAAGACGCTGTCTTAAAAGAGTTTTGAGAGTCATACAACATGGTTGGGAATGAGGGATATGTCAAACTTGCTTTAGGGAAAGTGGGAGATTGTTGGAGTTATATAAATATAGTGCCCTGGAAGCAAATGTATTTACATATAACTTAATTTTCTTCCAATTATTTTTGTAATGAAAATATTTATTATTAATAAAACAAAAGAGTTTGGTTTTATTTGTATGAGCATTATATATATCTAGTC
>JAOSBN010142098.1:0-25867 GCA_027563595.1 Erythroxylum suave | reverse complement strand
GTCCAACAAGCTTTGACTTAATAGTATGTGTTGCGAATCTTTATTGAGACTAGTTAGAAAATTTTGAAGCGTAATATGATTAAGTTAAATATTAAGGAAATTTTAACCTTGTAATTGTTACGAAAATAAATTTGTTAAATAATTATATTTTGATTTGACCTGACTGATCCAATGAGGAAATTGGGCCTTCATACTATATTTCTTTATTTTATATGCATTCTTGTTTTGATTTTGAGTTTTTAGAACTTGAATTTAGGGGTTTAATTTATTACCTTTTTCTTAACAAAAAAACAATTTAACTAGACCCTACCATTTTGTAATGTGTAAAAGGACTAAAATTTTACAAAGATTTAAAATAGCCCTTCCAATGATTTAAACATCGAGGTTCCATCAACTATTCTCACATGGAATTTTTAAAAAATTTTTAAAGGGCCTATATAAGCGTTGTCAGTGACTAATGTGGACCCCAGAATTAAACTTTTAACTTAATTTAGGAATTTACAGTTTTTGAAACCCCAAATCGTCAAATTAAGTTAGGTCACTTATTTAATCGTCCCCTTTAAGATACACGAAGGCTTAATAAAGGTGAAAATTGTATATCAAAGTCGTTTGATGTAATATCCTTATTAATGCAATGATGTCTCTTAGATTTATGAACAATCCATATTGTAAAATCTTTAAATCCTACCACCATCATTCCAAATAAATCAAGATGCAACTTGAAATAGCCCATTTTAGTAACGACTTCCACCTTTTTAAGAACTATAAATAAATCTTCAACTCAAGCATTTTTCACTGAACAATAGTTTCGTGCCAATGGTAGGACTAAAAAAAGTTACTTAACTACTATTGTTTGTGAAACAAATCGCTAGAGGACCATTAGTTAAAGTAAGCTCACCTAAACAAACAAAAAAGAGCTTGAAGATCTTGGAGCAAGAATAAAGCATTAAACTAGTGAATATCATTGGAAAAGCTATGTTAACAATACATTTGGCTTCTTTGTTTGTAAGAGTGAGATGCTTTCTATTCGAGTTTAGGTGGGATGTTAAGTTCTAAAGGATCAATGAAATTTCCTTAATGATTCGTGTAATTTGCTGGATGGTATCAAGTTGCATTTGTAAGATTAAGAAGAAGAAGGTAGTAAACACATGATTTATAAAATTTAAAGATAGTTATGGACTTTTAAGAAACAAAGAAAAAGAAGGCATTAAGAGATGTGGTTTTCGAAGTTTTTGTAGAATTAAATAAGTAGTGAGATTTAACTAGAAATATTGGAGTCTTCAAAGGAATTATATGCTCATGTTTAAGTTTTGGATATAGAAAAATTTTATTATCACTGTCAGCCACTGATGTGACTCATGCAGTTCTTTTAAAATTAAAAAAATCCATATCATAATAATTAATGAAACCAAATGGTCTTGTTAGTTAAAAGTCGTCTATAAACATCTTTTGAAATTTTATAGTCTTTTCTATACCTTGAAAAATGTTAAGGTCTAACTTAAATTTTGACTAAAATGTTAGAAGGAAAAAAATGAACCTCTAACAATAAAAAATAAAAACAAGATTTTACTCCCCAATTCATAATTATTAGAGCTTTTACTTGTATTATGTGGTTTTTGGGAATAGGATACAGGATAATAAGTATAGGGGAGATGATAAAGTGTATGAAAGTGACAATGTAAAAAGGAACCTTGTGCTAATACAAAATGGAAAAAAAAGAAAAATAAATTATTGAAAACAGATTCGAATGAATTCTTGTATCAAAAAGAATAAAAGGGGTTAAGTACAAAAATATGAGGAGTTAATAAAGTAAGGATTTATATTTCTTTTGATTTATTCGTTACTTCTCTACTAATTTTGATGTTCTTTTATTTTTCTTTTCTCTTTCTTTGATTAACCTATTTAACTCTTTTAGCCTTATTATAAACCTAATTGAACTCCTTTTGATTTTTTTCTTGTAGGTATCTATTTTAGTAGTAGAGATTAGGTGACTTTAAAGCTTATGATAAATTCACTTTTGCAAGAAGATGAAGAGAGCATCTTATTAGAATTTCAAACGCTTATGTAAATGAGGGATATCTATTAAGGACATGTCAATCCATGGTATTTGAACTTGATAAAGGAGATGAAATGGTGTTTACTTTGTCATGTTTGTATAGTGATTTATTTATAAAGTATTATGTGTTTAAATTTCGATTGAGAACTAAATTTTTATATCGTGTGTTATTAATTTTTAAGCTAGCTAACTAGTTTAGGTCAATGTTTGTAATTGGCATTTAAGTAAACTCTTAGGATGTAACTTCTAAGTTAAGTATACTTATGTATTTAAAGGCTTATGGTGTAATCTAAATGTTATTATACACCTATGAAAGTGGAATTATTCTTGCTTTAATTTTTTGAAGTCTAAATTAGTAGTTAGGATTTACTTCTTGAGGATAAGTAATGCATTAAGTGTGGGGGAATTTGATAAAACTACATTTTATATGTTATTTTGGGTTAATTTACTTAGTAATTGGCACTTTCATAAATGATATTTTTATGAATTTTATTATGTTTTCTATTTTTAGTTCAATGTTTGTGATGAATTTGATGAGATAACACGAGATTTAGTGTAACTTTTTCCATAATTGTGCAATTAATGATATTTTGGAGTCATATAGAAGCTAAGAAGATTGACAACAATTTTGTTGAGGTCATAGGCAGCTAATTCTAACTTGAAGATGTCAAAAAATGGAGAAGTTAGTATAATACGGCATGACAAACATTGGTGTTGCCATCATAATAGGCACGTGTTTCTGTGATGGTCTAAGAAGCTGAGAAATAAAGCAAGACTAGTATCAAAGTTGATCCTAGATCGACACTAGACTTGCTCGAGTATATAAAGAGAAATAATATAAAACTTTTGTCGCTACAACTTGGTGCTAGGCTTCGGTTACATATGGTATAATTAGCATTATTGTTAGCACTAGTATAACATGGTTATTCAACATAATTTATAAAGACTTAAAATTAATCAAGTTTAAAGCCTCTAAAACTTTATTGTTATTATCCTAACTATAAATAGTTGTATTAGAAGTAAACCATGTATCTTTTTACATAATCTACCATTGTTTAGCATTCTTTTATTATATTTTAGATAATCCTTTTGTTTTCTTTTCATTAGGGAAAAATATGGAGCAAAGATTGGAGGAGTTTGCGATATTTTCTCTATTTCTTTTCTTTTACTATTTTCTTCTATTTTAAGAATTTTTTTTATAGCTTTTATTATGTTTAGTAGCTAGAAACCCTAGTTAGAGTTAAAGATGTCACCTATATGGATTCTTCAATTGTATGTTTTGATTATTTGATTAGTTAAATTCGTATTCTTTTTTTTTTAATGTTGGATTTGTGATTGGCCACCATAGACTCAATGTTAGAGATTGTATGAAAGATTGATATGCGAAGTAAAATTTTTACACTAAGAGAATAAGCACTTTAGGACCATAGAACAACATTATCCTAGACTTTAGTAATAATCATATAGATTAGCATTTCAATAATTTTGATTATGTTAATTACTATTGAGAAAAGGTAGTTACCTAATTAGATATATATGTTTCCCTTGAATGGAGGCATATATACTTTAGGTTAATTGTTCTTCCAACTTATTAATTTTCTTCATTAGTTTTCTTTTTTCTTTAGTTAATAAATTAAACTATCTTTAATCAAAAGTTTACTTTATTTAGTTTGTTTGCTTAACTAAGAATAATAGAATCAGTGATTAGTTCTTTGTGAGATCAATATTCTATAATTAGTTTAGTTTTATTAAGCTATCTAAAATTGGCTTTATATATTTATAGATTTAAAGTAGACTAAAAAGTTCATTAAATTACTAGGTATTTAGCTACTTGCATCTAGTCATACACCAATTCAATTTAACCCCACAATCCTGCAAACTTTAAATTAATCCACAAAATTCAACCTAATGTATAAAGGGAACATATATGAGAAAGATGCTTCAACTTTCAAATATTTTCAACCTTCTTTTTGATAAAAATGTAGAACACTAACTTTAAATCAATGTAGGAGCATTTAAAGGCTTGTTTAAAAAGTCACTATATCTTTTTAGATGAAAGTAAACACCTTGTTATAAATACTTTCAATTACTTAATTAGATCATTATTTCAAATGGTTTCTACTACTATTCCAACAATAACAACCTAATAAAAATCTGGTTGATATGTGAGACTAGGGAGGTCCATTACTATACAGCTTTACCTCTAACTAGTAGAGAGGTTGCTTAAGAATGACCCAAATAAAATAAAAATAAATAAATTAACATTCTCTGTAATTAAATATGAAATAATTAATAAACTAAATAATAATAATAATAGTTGTTGTTGTATTAGTAATAGTAGTAGTAGTAGTAGTAGTAATGATAATAATAATAAGGACAAGTAGGAAAAAGCCTAGGATAAATCCCTAAGAGAAAAGGACTACATATTTAAATGTTTATGTTAAATATAAGAATAAAATGTTAAAAGATGTACGAGAATGACAAGGATATCTTTATAAGAGATCCTTTATCTATAAACTAGTACACTAAAGTTTTCTATTGTGAGTTATATCCCTACTAAGTTCCAGCATAATTCTTGATCATCTGCCTCAACTTTTTTTAGGCCTTCCTATTTTCTTCTTTTACAATCTCTCAGTATAATCTTCTTGGATCTTCTCATTGGAGCATCTGGGTGTCTCCTCTTAACATGTATAAACCACCTAAGCCTTGTCTCTATTAATTTTTCAATAATATTAACCACCTTTAATTTGTCCCTTACCATTAAATTCCTAACCTTATATCTTCTAGTAAAGTTTCACATCTAATGTAGCATCCTTATCTCCTTCACCATTACCTTATGAATATGCACCTAGTTGATGGGCCAACATTCTGCCCAGAGTGTGGCCAGTTTAAAATGTAAATTATAGAATTTATGATATGAACCTTATAAGTGAGTCTTGAAACCCATCAATCTCATAATTAGAAGAAAAGAACCTAAGAAAGCCAACAATAGGTTTAAGATATATAAACCTTGACCTGATACCTATTGAAGACAAGAACCAAAGGTATGGGATAGGTTTTCAATGCCACAAGATAATAATCTTGATAAGTTCATGAATTCCCAAAAGAACTAAAAGAGAAATTAAACTCACTAAATGAATTCTGAATTTTTCTGAAGTGTCTTAAACAATACAATGCTTGCCTCTATATCGACATTAAGGTAAGAGCTAATTAAGTTAAGAAATCATCCTAAATGAATAATTTGATCAAAATCATTTGATTCAGCCAATTAAGGTGAGAAATCATTCATAATTTGTTGGGAAAACTTATATACTTTCTTGAATGTCTCCTAAGAATCTTAGAATGCTTAGAACAAATTGGAATAACTTAGACACTCACTAGGCTTCTTGACTCATCTTAGCTTAGGTTTGTTAAGCCTTGAATACTTTCCAAGCTAATTAGAGCTGATTTACTCCATATCTCTTTAATTATCCCATTTATAGCTTCTTTTATCTTATTGGCTCTAGCTCTTGCAATTAGGCTTCCTTGAATTCTCAATGGCTCCTTTAGAGCTTTACTTAGGCCAACTTGGTTTTCATAATTCCCCCACTCTTCAAGGAGATTCGTCCTCAAATCATCACCTGCATTAAAGAGAGATAAATTAGTAACATTAAAATTAACACTTACATTACCATATTCACTTGGAAGATCCAACTTGTAAGCACTTGAATTGACCATCTCCTCTAGGATGAAATTTTTATTTTCTTCATTTTGAAAATATTTTGTGCAAATGAACCTAAACCTAATCACCAAGTTTAAATGTCACTTTCTTCCATTCCTTATTATATTGAGTTTCATATTGCTTGGTCCTCTTGATGTTTACTTAAGGTACTCATTTTTGTTCACAATTGACATTAGGAACAAGTTTGAAAAATAAGAACTAATATGGGTTAAAAGTACATACCTTAAGCTAACTTATTGATGTTTAAACTCAGTTGCCCTTGTGAAATAAGAAGAAGATGGATCAGGGGTGAAGATTGGACAGGAAATCACAAGAAGAGCAACAATTTAGCAACTCCTGGGAGATGTACAGTGGGACAATCAACCACGCACTTTCACAAATTGGGCATTTTAATTAGTTTGCATGTTTGAATGCACAGTCATCCACCCAAACTTGTATATGCCCAGAAACCTGTTTTTTTACTATAAATCAATAGTTTGTATGGAAAATGAAGGAAGAATGATCTCAGGGGCTTGGGAAAGGGTAGAAAACTTACCTTCTTGGGATACATATCGGATTAGGCTACTCTATTCTAGTTCAGAGGTGAAATTGATGTCCACAAGCACATTTAAGCATATCATCTTTATGTATCATTATTTTCCCCTCTTTAAAGATTATTTATGTTATTTTGTGCTTATTGAATTGGGTTTTGTGTAAAAGTGGTTGAATGCTCTATTTGATTGTATTTATGTAAACCCGTTGTTATGAATCTTGAATACGATATGCAATCATTGTTTTTAGATTCATTTATAGCGACTAATGACATTGAAACATTAGAGATAACGTGACATAGGCTAAATAACATGAACTTGTGTGATTATTACTTATATTAATATCTTTTGCTCATCGTAATGTGGCTGTCCAACTAAATCTAGAGAGCTTGTTTTAGGTTGTTCGATAGTTAGATTTAATTAAAGAGATTATTTTGATTAAATGCAGTCTAAAGGAAAACTAGGGTTAAAAAAGTTTGTTGTTAATTCACAATCAATAGTTCTACAAGCAGTCCAAAAATGTTAATGCAATGACGTATGTATAGCTGTACTTAGGCTAAAATTGATCCGAGAACTGAATTCTAACACATTCATCATTTTTGTCACTTTTGATTGGTTTTTATTATTTGCTTCCATACATTCAATTTTACTTGGATACCTTAATTGCATCGAACCAAAGCCCCTTTAATACATATAAATACAATTCAAATAGGTCAATTGATTTAATCACTATGGATGGACCTAGACTCATCACTAGTTATAGTGTTAAATTTAGTTATTTTGTGTAGTATCACGACGCGCTACCAATTTTAACGCCATTACTAGGGATTAATATCCATTTCTTTTCTAAATTTACTTATTTATTTTTATTAATTTTTTTGTTTAAGTTACGATGTATGACACGATCTTCTTACACTAATGAATTGAAATTAGATCTAAACATTGAAAGAACACTACGCAAATCAAAAAGAAAAGCTATATAAAGTTTCGAGAATCTGTCACCAAGAATCCTCATAGTCTTCGATTTAAATTCTAATTCATTTAATGATTCTATTTCTGAAACAAATTCTACATGGGAGGGCAAAATAATGATCGCACTCTTAAGCAATTGGTTGATCTTGGTTTTAACAATCAAACTTTTTTTCTTTGATTTTCCTACTACCACGTTGCTTTTGAGCCTAAACCTAGTCTTATTCATCTTTTTCTACTTTTCATGGTATGCCAGGTGAAGATCCTCATAAGCACCTAAAGGAGTTCCATTTTTAGCATGAAGCCAACTAGGATACAAGAAGAGCAGATTAAGTCGAGGGCATTCCCTTTCTCATTAGGGGACATCGTTAAAGATTGACTATACTTTTTACCCTCAAGATAAATCACTATTTAGAATGAGATTCAAAGAATTTTTATAGAGAAGTACTTCCTTGCCTCTCGACTACAAATATTCGGAAGAAAATATGTACAATCAGAAAGTATAATGGGGGGACATTATATGATTGTTAGGAGCATTTTAAAAGGTTATATTCTAGCTGCCCTTACCATCAAATCAGTGAACAACTCCTTATCCAATATTTCTATGGAGGACTTCTACTATAAGAAAGGAGTATGATAGATATAGCAAGTGGAGGTGCATTAGTAAATAAGACACCTATTGAATCCAGAGATCTAATTTCTAACATGGCTGCTAACTCTCAACAATTGAACATATGAGAGGGAAAAGTCCATAAAGCTAGGATAGTCAAATTAGAGTGACATATATATGGGTTGACATCTTTAGTGAGACAGATGGCTTCAGATAGTATTTAATAAGTAAAAGCACGCAGAATTTTCTTAATGGTAGGACATCCAACTAATAAGTGTCCAACTTTGAAAGAAATATCCACAAAATAAATGAATGCTTTTAGAAGTTTTCCGATTCATCCACAAAAGAAGCATGATCCTAACTACTCGCAAGGACATAATAATGATGGAAGAACCTTCAATTCAACAATTATAGATAACAAGGATAACAAAAAAGAACCTACCAATAACCATTTCAAAGGCAAGCTTAACCATCAAGCTTTGGACCTTCACAGGAAGACATGATGAAAACTATGACCTAGAATACGGTTAAGTTTCAAATAATTTCGATAGAAAACAAGAGCTAGTATTCAAAATCTAGAAAATCAAATAAGTCAGATAGTTATTGCTACTAGCTAGTTTGAAAAATAAATTTCAGGTAAACTTCTTTCTCAAACAATTATAACCTAAAAGAAAATGCAAGTGCCATCAACTTAAGAAGCAGTAAAGACATAAAGGCATCACATAAGACTCCTTTTTTAGGCAATAATAAAGAAACTGAAAAGGAACTCGCAGTGTCTCCAAAAGAAGCTAAACAGAACCTAAGGTAAACTCTCAATCTCTTATAAATAAGAATTTTTACTAGTACTTTGCCTCCTTTTTCTAGTCGGTTTACTGAATCAAAGAAAGAGGAGTAAGATAAAGAGATTTTGGAAATGTTTAGAAAGGTGAAGGTGAACATGCCTCTTATTGATGTCATAAAACAAGTTCCAAGATATGCCAAATTCTCAAGGAATTATGCACTTTCAAAAAGATTGAGAGGATATGAGAAAATGACTGTGGGGGAGAATGCGTGTACAGTCATACAAAGGAAACTTCCACCAAAGTGTAAGGATACAAGTATGTTTACAAATCCCTGCAAATTAGGTGGAACTAGATTTGAAAAAGTAATGTTAGATCTAGGAGCTTCAATTAATATCATGTTGTATTGTATTTACACTTTGTTGAAAACGGGGCCTTTCAAAGAAATGTGTGTCATAATTTAACTAGTAGATAGATCTAACGTTTTTCCTAAAGGGGTTATAGAGGATGTCTTAGTACATGTTAACGAGTTAGTTTTTCTAGCATATTTTTATGCATTATCATAGAGGGAGAGCATTCTTGAAAACATCAAAAACAAGTTTGATGGTGAAGAAGTTCGCTTTAATATTTTTAAAGCAATGACGTTCATCAGTGATGTTCACTCTTTTTCATCTATTGATATCATTGATTACTCGTCTCAATAAGTTTTGGACATGAAGGCTAAGGATGAGTTAGAAGCCGTCTTTCCATGAGTTTAGAAGAAAACACTATGTAGAATTCTCACTTATTTATTACAAATGAGATGAAAGAGATTGTGCTAGCATTGTAATCTCTGTAACCAATGATAAAAAGGTATATACCTTCAAAGATTGAATTGCCAATATCTCATATGAAATCTTTACCTTTGGTTGTGTAGGCACCTATAATTAAACCGAAGCAATTATCAAAGTAGTTAAAGTATGTATTTTTTAGAGAAGGAGACAATAATCATAGTGAAGAATCTAACCGAGATTTAAGAGGAAAAGCTCATTCGAGTGCTTAAGGACCACATTACAACTATAGGGTGGACCATAGCTGACATTAAAAGTATAAGCCCTTCAACACGTATGCACTAAATTCTTTTAGAAGAAGGATCCAAACTAGTAGTGTGTCGTAACAATACACAAAATAAATAGACCTTAAATTATAGTGAATGATGAGTCTAGGTCAATCCCATAAAGAGTGTATGTAAACTTTTGAAAAGAAAAGAATCAGTTTTTAGGTTCAAGGGTTGTATTGGTTTTCAAAAAATAAAATAAAATAAAACTAAACTAATGAAGAAAATTAAAGAAAATAATTAAACACAAGAAAAGTGATAAATGCATTAGGGATCCGGTCATCAATTCAGTCTCGGCCTATACACAACTAAACATACTTCATTGAATTATTATTCTCATACCTCTCCTAACAACTATTAGTAGTAGGTTAACAACAAGCTCTCTTAACCCTAGTTTTTCCTTAAGTTATGTTTAATTAAAACAAGCTCTTTAATTAAACATAGCTTCAAACAACCTATAATATGCTCTCTAGAATTAATCAAATAGCTGCATTATGAGTTAGGAAAGAAAATTAATTAAGGAAAAAATAGTATAATCTCAGGTCATCTAACCAAATTTATGTTATCCCAAATGATTTGACACTATTAGTTGCCACAAATGAATCCAAACACAATGATTACAGATTGTATTCAAGATTCTAGCACTGGGTTCATACACAAACAATCTAACGAGAATGAAACAATCATTTATACACGAAAATCCAAACCTATAAGCATAAGATAACATAATCAATCCCTAAAGAGAGAAAGAACAACAAACATAATGAGATATATGCTTAACCATGTTCTTTGGCATCGATATCACCTTCAAACTAGTTTCGGGAAGCTTAACCCTCCAAAAGTGTCTCTAAAGAGTAAACTCTGCCCTCATTCTTTTCCTGAATCCTAAAAAATGATTCAAACTCTTTTTGTCATCAACATGTTATATTTATACCAAAACTAGGATTTCAGGTGCTAGTCATAAGAGTTACTGGCATGAGTATGGTGGTCGCGCCCGTGAATGGCCTTATTAAGGCTCACAGCTGTGAACCTTCCTTGTATATGTGTGACATGGTTTTTACACCCATGACTTAATTGTCATGGGTGTGAAAACCATGTCACACCTATACAAGGAAGGTGTGAGATGAGTGTCACAGTCATGACTTAATTGTCATGGCTATGACTTAATGGTGAGATTCATACTCTTCATTTTATGCATTTTCTAGTCTCCTTTTTGCTATAATCCTTCTCCTTCTTGTTTCATGAAGACAATTGAGTGTGAATCTCAAGAATAAGACTAAAAGAATGTGCTTTCAATTCACTTTAGCTATTATGCTTCCAAATTATGAGATGAGTGTCACAGTCATAACTTAATTGTCATGGTTATAATTTAATGGTGAGATTCATACTCTTCATTTTATGCATTTTTTGGTCTCCTTTTTTATTGTAATCCTTCTTCTTCTTGTTCCATAAAGAACATTGAGTGTGAATCTTAAGAAGAAGACTCAAGGAATGTACTTTCAATTCACTTTAGCTATTATGCTTCCAAGTTGTGCCTAAAGCCAAATATAAACCAAAATGAGTTTCTTAAACATTTTATAGCATTAATCACTAAGTGTTATGGAATAAATGTATAATCAATTAAGTATATATCACAAACCATCAAGAGAATCACAAAGGAAATTGAATCCTCTGATTATGGAAGTAGTGAAGATGGAGATCCTAAAGTTGCTTCAAGTTGCTATAATCTATCTAATTTTGAATAGTAAATAGGGAAGTTTAGTCCAAGTGGTCCCAAAGAAGACTAGGATTGTAGTGGTAAAAAATGAGAATAACAATTGTCCCTATAAGAATTAAAAATGGATGACGAGTATGTACTGATTACAGGAAGTTAAATGCTCCTACATGTAAATATCACTTTCGACTCCCATTCATCGATCAAATGCTTGAATGACTTACGATATGATGTTAATATTGTTTTCTTGATGGATATTCAGGTTATAAAAAAATTGTAGCTCTAGAAGATCAAGAGGAAACAACCATCAAATGCCCATTTAGTACATTTTCTTATAAAAGAATGCCTTTTAGCCTTTGCAATGCCTTAGCCACCTTTCAAAGATGTATGATAAGTGTTTTCTCCCAATATTTTGAGCATATTATTGAGGTCTTTATGGATGATTATACTGCCTATAGGGATTCATTTGATGCATGCTTGGATAATCTAAATTATGTATTAAAATCCTCTTTCAGCGGACAGGTTCTTTCGTCTCTCATGCATTCCGGGAGGCCAACCAAGTGGCTCACTCAATGGCTCTACTGAGTAGGTTAAACAAATGTAATTTTTGCTTTAGCACCTTAAGTTCTTTGCCTCGAGTTATTCGAGGTTTAATCTGGACAGAATGTAATAGCTTGCATTTTTTGAGATATAAATAAAATTATGCCGGTGGTGCCGCTCACCTTTAAATAAAAAATAAAAAGAAAACTAATCTTGTTCTAAATTTCAAAATTGGTCATTTTATGGTTGAAGAAGGAATAGTTTTAGGACATATAATTTCTTCTAAAGGGATTCAGGTTGATAAAACTAAGGTATAAATTGGGCTAAACTTACCCTATCTCACAAATCAGAGGGAGGTTTTTCTTGTCCATGTAGGTTTTAATCATAAGTTTATCAAATAATTCAGTAAGATTTTGACAAATCTCTATCATTTGTTACAAAAGAATGTGCCTTTTGAATTTGATGAGGGATACATAGAAGCTTTTAACAAGTTAAAGGAATTTTTGACTTCGGCACCAATCATTCAACCCCCTAATTTGATTCAACCTATTCAGATTATATGTGAAGCTAGCAATTTTGTTGTAGGTCCCGTCCTCAGTCAAAAATGTGGCAAGATGACTTATGGCCATTTATTACGCTTTAAAATCTCTCGGTCTAACACAATGCAATTACTCCACCATAGAGAAGGAGCTTTTAACCATTGTGTTTGCTTTAGATAAATTTATACCTTATTTTCTTAGACCTAAATTCATTATATATTTTGATCTTGTAACATTAAGGTATCTTTTATTAAAGAAGGAAGTGAAGTTAAGGCTTATTAGACGAATTCTACTTCTCTAAGAGTTTGATTTGGAGATCAAAGATAAGAAAGGTATACAAAACTCAGTTAAGGACCACCTTAGTTGATTTTTGAAAGAAGAGAACTCAATACCATTCCAAGAGCTATTTTTAAATGAGTAATTACTCACCCTTTAAGACAAGGTCTATGGCATGCCAATATTGTAAACTATTTAGTGAATTATGAGATACCTAATGATTTGAGTAAAGCTAGATGAAATGGAATAAAGAGTGACTCAAAATATAATACTTGGGATGGCCCTCAATTATGGAAGTGTCGTTCTGTCCAAGTAATTAGGAGATGTGTGCCTGAACATGAATGCGAATCTATTTTAAAATTTTGTCATTTGTATACTTGTGGAGGTCAATTTGGGCCTGAAAGAACTGTTTGAAAAATAATTGAATTTGGTTTTTATTGACTAAATATATTTCAAGATTACCATATGTTTTGTAAAGCATATGAACAATGCCAGAAACAAGGTAATTTATCCCATAAAGATCAAATGCCTTTATCTCTAATCAGTGCATGTAAAATTTTTTATGTATGGGGTATTGACTTTATGGGACCAGTTCCTCTTTTTCTTTTTACATTTTATTAGTTGTGGATTATGTTTCTAAATGGGTGAAAGCTAAAGCCACTAGGAATGACGATTCTAAAGTTGTTATAGAATTTGTTAAGTATAACATTTTTGCTAGGTTTGGAACACTGCAAGCATTAACTAGCGAAAGGGGTACTCCATTATGGTAAAAAATTGGTGATAAATCTTTCAAAGAGGTATCATGTCACTCACAAGGTATCTACAAACTACCATTTATAGATAAATGGGTAAGCAAAAATTTCAAATAGAGAAATTAAGTCAATCCTTGAGAAAATGGTAAGCCCAAATCGTTAAGATTGGAGCCAATGACTTAAAGATGCTCTTTAGGCATATAGACCCACATAAAAGACACCCATTGGCATGTCTCCATACCAACTGATTTATGGAAAACCATGTCATCTTCTAGAGGAAATTGAGCACAAAGCTTTTGGGGGAGTCAAGCAATGCAATATGAATGTAACATCCCTTTTATCCCATGATCAGTGTTAGAACCCTAGGATATTATACGTGAGAGCTTATTGAGAATTTAGAAGTACACTTCATGCATTATATTGCAAACTCATACATGTGAATTATGTTAACACTCATTAAAATAATTATACATGTATTCATTGACATTTTCTAGGTATAAGAGATTTTAATGCAATTAAAATATGAATTGTGGGTTATTGTCTTGAAAAATTGAATTGGTGTATATTAAAATTAATTTTGCATTTTTATGACATTTTGGAAATTTCTAAAATTTTTGAGTATTTTCGACTAGGAAAATTGTAGAAATAAGAGACAAATGGAATTGTGGTTTTCGGTACCTTAGATGAAGGACAAATGGACTAATTAATGTGTGAAATATGGACAAATAGCTAAGAGATAAATCGTAGCCTTACATGGATGACAAAAGGAAGACATGTGTGAAGACACAAATGAGATACCTAAGTCATGTTTATGGCAAGGAAGTTTCAGTAGTTCTCTTACTTGCTTGCTTCACTAAAATCAACCATCACCAAAACTCTCTCCTTTGTTCTTCTACCACCAAATCCTAACTTGTTCATATGTCTTTAGTTTTTGCTTAATACGCCTTGTAAAGAAAATAATTCAGTCCATATGTTGTTTTGTTTCTCTCTATTCTTATCTTTTCACCATCCACCAAAACCTCTAATTTTCTCTCCCCACTTCTAGACATATTTCTTGATATCAAGTAAGTTATGCTTTAAGTTTTATAGGTAGTGTAAATGACATTTTGATGAGGTTTTATTGTTTGTAAATGGATGCATGCGTGAGGGTTGTATGTTTCCATGCTTGTAGATTGATGCATGTGTGAATGGTTTAAGAAGAAGTAATTTCAATGATGCTATCAAGTGAAAATATGCAGAAAATGTGAAAGGATTGTGATAATTGGAGTTAAATGAAGATTAGTGGAGTAGACAAAAGTGCAAAAAATGTGATATAGAAAAAGTATGAACTAAGTTCTGATTTTGAGTGATGATCATTCGTGAATTTGTGAATTGTGAATAGAGAATAATGAACTGAAAATTTAGGTTTAACTGATTCATCAACTTGAAATGAAAGAGAAATGATAGAATTTTGGCAATGTAATATGCTAGAGCATGTTATGTGGAGTATTTAAACTAAACATGCATCTGTATTTTGGCCATATCTTGATCTATGAATATCCCAATTAGAAGAATTTTACTTTAAAGTAAAATATAAGCATAAGGCTACAATTTTCATTGAGGAATAGAATTTGAATTCTGTCTTCAAGGGTTTTGAAATTTGGATGGAAGTTGAAAACAGTGTGTTGTTGAGGTATGAGAAAATTTTGTAGTATTTTTGTTATAACTTAGATAATACTAAACCAAAATGCATGAATTTAATGTCATTAGAAACTTAATACATAGATGAAATTTTTATCAGAAGAAGTTGTTGCCAAAATATCTCAGTTTCTAGGTCATAATGGTCATACAAAACTGACATAAAAATTTATCTTGAGAAAAACTGGAAAACTGCAGGAAAATTGGAAGATTAGTTTCTGCAACAATCATGGGCAGTGATTTTTCATGGAAATGCTTTGATCATACAATGGTTGAACCAACTAAGGATGAAGTATATAATTATAATGCTTTTAGACTTCGATTGGGCTTAAAATGAGGACAAAACCTAGTGGATAAATAGCTTCATGCTATGAATGTGATATTCTGGATTTCATGAATGGTATATGTAGTTGAAGATGCTTCATCAATTGATTAAAATTTGATAAGGGAATGCAATCAAATCAAACTGGTATTTGAATTAGTATGAAATGATGTTGTGCTTATGATAGGAATTCTGGAAATTTTGATATAGATTTTGTAATAGTCTAAACTACTCGCCCACAGATATTGTCCGCTTTGGGCTTTGGACCTAGCCCAAACCCTCACGATTTTGCTCTTCCCAACCCAACCGGGAAAATGCATCCATGGGGGATAAGTATCTATACCCTTATAAGGAATGCTTCGTTCTCTTCTCCAGCCGATGTGGGATTCTCACAATTCACCCCCTTTGGGCCCAGCGTCCTTGCCTGCACAAAGGGTGGGGAACTGGCTCTGACACCAATTGTAACAACCCAGATCACCTACACACAGATATTGTCCACTTTGGGTTTTGGTCCCAACCCAAACCCTCTCGATTTTGCTCTCCTAAGTTCAGTTGGGAAAATGCATCTTTGGGGGTGAGGTATGCTTACCCTTATAAGGCATACTTTGTTCTCCTCTCCAACCGATGTGGGATTTTCACAATCCACCTCCCTTTGGGCCCAACGCCCTAGCTAGCTACCCCTCTTTGGGTCCATCATCCTAGCTGGCACAATAGGTCAGGAACTAGCTCTGATACTATTTGTAATAGCCCAAACCACCCGCCCACAGATATTGTCCGCTTTGAGCTTTGGGCTCAGCCTAAACCCTCACCGTTTTGCTCTTCCCAACCCAGTCAGGAAAATGCGTCTATAAGGGAGAGTTATCCATACCCTTATAAGGTATAGTTTATTCTCCTCTCTAACTGAAGTGAGATTCTCGCAATCTAGCCCCGTTTTGAGCCTAGCATTCTTGTTGGCACAATGGGTTGGGAATTGACTTTGATACAATTTGTAACAGCTTAAACCACCCACCCACAGATATTGCCCACTCTAAGCTTTAGACCCAACCCAAACCCTCACAGTTTTGCTCTAGGTTGGGAAAACGCATCTTTAGGGGAGAGATATCTCTTTGTAAGGCATACTTCATTCTCCTCTCTAACCAATGTGGGATTCTCACAGAATTAATGTTTGCGTAATTGTTAAATTTGTGTGAATAAAGGAAGAAAAATGCAGGGTAGGACCATGGCCTTTATAGCATGATCGTCACCTGAAAAAATAAAGTTTCTATAATGATCATGGCCCTTACAGCACAATCGTTGCCTAGTTAGAAAATGTTTCTATAACGAACATTGTAGGGACACCATAATCGTGTCCAGACAGAAAAAGAGTTGTCTTTTGAGTGGAGTTTGAACCAACCAATGCTAGGATGTTTCCATATAAGGTAATAAGGTTTAAATGAGTTCTTTAATGAATTTAATTTATGTGAGTGAAAGGATTAAGGTGAGTAAAGTGTATTATGGATTAAATAGTGATTGGAAGATGTTATAAATTGATTATAAAGTGTATTAAAGAAACATACCTAAGAACTTGTCATTGAACATGCATAATACACATGACATATTTATATATGTGCTTATTCATCTGAATGTGGAATGTCATAATGTGAAAATGTATGTGATTGCATATAGAAGAACACGTTGAGCCACCACTTCCAAATATTGTCGAGACTTCAAGGCTATAAGCTAAAGGAGCAATTGTGAGTAATCTAAGTCTCATCTTAATTGTTTGTTTGATTCTAAATTGAATTGATACGTAATGTATGTATATTGAATTTTGGACATAAAATGTTCAAGGTATTTGATGCATGAAAAAGACATTAAAAGGTTCCTTGAATGTGAATGTGATTGAATAAATTTGTTCTCAACTTGTGTGTTGAATGTCGGACCAAGTCTGATGATCAGTGTGAATGAGATAATGGATGCGAATGCAATGGATTAAATATGATAATTAAATGTGTGAAATGCATTTTATTCCATGAATGCATGATAAATAAAGGCAGTTGTGACCAGAGCCGCCAGTGAAAAAAAGCTTAAAGCTCAGACATCTGTGGTAAGAGCCTATATCTTAATGTGTAAAATGAGCCCTGCATCCCCAACGGATAAGGGATAGTATGATAGAGCTCGGTATCTACAACGAATACGGGACAGTGAAAAAGGCACTTAGTCACAATAATGTAATATAAGAATTTGAGTCTTATAAACATTGCATACACATATGATATGAATGAATTGAGAAATTACAATGTTTTAAGGACTTTTATTGTATGAAATGTGTGAATGCTTATCGATGAATATGTTATGCATGATCGTAATGAAATGACAAATTTTATGGATTTTGAAATGTGAGAATTATAAAAAAAGTGTTTCGTGATATTACATGATGATAATTGAGATGATGTGAAATATATGATAACATGAATTGTTATGTTACATGACAAGAGTGAACCATCGTGGATGGTTACTCAACTGAGTTCGTAAAACTTAATCAAATTGCAATGTTAATATTTTTAGATTCGAGAGAGCGACAACTTAGCTTCTAAAACTTCTTAGAAGAGATCTTGTATAGCTTTTGAAGCTTTTGGATAGAAGTTATAGCTCAAAGTTTGTTCAGCTGTGACTGAAGGATTAGTTTTATTTTTTGTTAATTCCTCATGTATATAGCACACTTTGTAGATAGAGCTGTCACACTTTGTAGACAGAGCTGTAGACTCTGATAGGTTATTATTGGATAATCATGGATGTTGCATGTAATGCTACATTGTAAGTCATGGTTTATGAAATGAAATGAGAAAATTTTGTGTTTTAGGCATTGTGTTATTTATGATTTTAATTTATGATGCCATGCTATAGTGAAAGTGATTAAGTTAGCACACCACTTCCATCAGATATATGCGTGAACATCTGAAGCGCATACAGACATGTAGCATATGGGAGTGGGTGCTACAATTGGTGGTATCAGAGCATGGTTGGCATCCATAGGGATAGAAATAATAGGCATAAAATAATGAGAGAAGTTCGGATGGTAATCAAAGTTATTGTCTCTTAAAGGTCATTCGCCATAGTTGATCAAGTGGAACAATCAGCTGACCTAGGATCAGAAAGAGCCAATAGAGAGTCGTCTAGGCCTCGACCTTAGGAAATGCCTCTAAGGATTCTCGAGAGAAGGGAAAGAAGGTATGATAAATTGTAAAAGCAGGGGGGATATGGACTTCTATGGAAGTATAGACTTTGTATAGGGCGAAAGATGGCTAAAGAATAGAGAGAGTCTTTAACCAGATGGATTGTGAGTCAAAGAGAGGTTTAACTATGCAGTTTCCTTACTAAAAGGCCTAACTTACAAGTGGTGGAAAATTGTTCCTAGTAGTACCACCAGGCCTTGTAGTATGAGATGGGAAGACTTCCTGAGGGTCTTCAAGGAAAATTACATGCATAAGATCTACATGGATAGAAAGAGAAAGGAATTTTTGGATTTAAAACACGATAGATTGTCTGTGGTAGAGTATGAAGTTAAGTTTAATGAGCTGATGGGATATGCTACTACCTTAATTCCTACTGAAGAAGACAAGTGCAGGAGATTTGAAGACGAACTGAACATGGAAATTAGGACGAGGTTAGCTATTTCTAACTTGGGTAATTTTACAGAACTATGAACTGCCTCGATCTGCATTGAGTAGTTATTAAAGGACAATCAGTCTAAGTATAGATCAGAGTCTAGATAGAAGAGGCCCAGGGTATCTTAAGGTGGTTCTAACAGAAGGTTTAGCAAGCATCAGAACCGAGCTTTCAGAGCACCAATAGGATCAAGATAGCCAGGATTTAGACCGAGGGGTAGTTTTGTTCATCTGCTAATAGTAAAGGTGCAGTATTAGGTTAGTGGTTGAATTATGAGCATTATGGGAAGAAGCACAGTGGTGAATGTTGGAAGTTAACAGGAGCCTGCCTTCCATACGGCTTATTTGATGATTAGGTCAGGGATTGTTCTGTGATGTTTGAAGCACAGTCCAGTAGGAGAGGAAGTCTTGCAACAGAACCTACAGTTCAATAAAGTCAAGCTAGGAGGTCCGGACAGAGAAGGTGTGGCAGAGGTTGAATGAGTTTTGGGAGTCCTATTATCAGGACTGAGGTACAGAGCAATTAACTGTAGTCTCAGTCCTGGTCTATACCATGACAAGACAAGAGGCTTAAGACTCTTCAGATGTCATTGTAAGTGTGTTACTTATATATACATTTGAGGCTTATGCATTGCTAGATCTTAGATCTAAGCATTCTTTTATCAGATCGCATATGGCATCTAGGTTGCATTGTTACAAAAGTTTATTGAGATATAGATTAGAGGTGAGCACACCAATAAGTAGTGCCACCGTGATAGGGGAAGTCTGCAAGAGGTGTTTGATTCTAATTAATCAGGAAGAGATGCAGGTAGACTTGATAATGTTACCGCTAAAGGAAATCGATGTTATCCTAGGAACTGATTGGCTCACTACTTATAGGGTCACTATGAATTGTTATACTAAGCAGGTAATATTTGAATCTTTTAATCAATCGAGACTAATGCTTAGAGGTATTAGCCAAGCAGTGTCAACCAGGATGAACTCATTTATGAATGCCTTAAGATTGATGCAAAGAGGATGTAAGGCTTATTTGGCCCACGTTATTGATACCCAAACTGAGCTGAATATGCAGGACATTCCTGTGGATAGGGAATTTTTGGATGTGATTCCCGCAGAGTTACCTAGCCTACCTCTAAATGGAAAACAAAGTTCATAATTGACCTAGTTCTAGGTGCTGCTCTTATATCTATTCCCCCTTAGAGGATGGAACCTGTGAAACTAAAGGAGTTGAAGACTTAGTTACAGGAGTTGTTGGATAAGGGATTTATTATACCCAGTGTTTCACCCTGGGGGGCTCCAGCCTTAGTTATGAAAAAGAATGGAACGTTGAGATTTTGCATCAATTATAGGGAACTGAATCAGGTCATAATGAAGAACAAGTACTCATTGCCTAGAATCAATGATTTGTTTGATTTGTTGTCAGGAACTCAGGTGTTCACTAAGTTAGATTTGAGGTCTAGGTATTATTAGCTGAAGATAGGAGAGGCTGATGTACCAAAGAGTGCTTTCAGGAGTATATATAGACATTATGAGTTTTTAGTAATGCCGTTTGGGTTAGCTAACGCCTTAACTATATTTGTGGCATTGATGAATAAGGTGTTTTAGCCTTACCTAGATCACTTTGAGATAGTGTTTATTGATGACATTTTAGTGTATTCAAAGAGTAGAGAAGAGCATGTTAAACACTTAAAAGTGATACACAGATTATGATGGAGAAACAACTATATGTTGAATTCAGTAAATGTGAGTTTTGGCTGATTAAGTAGTGTTTCTGGGTCATATAGTAAATGGGCAAGGTATTCAAGTGGATCCAATGAGATAGAGGCAATAATAAAATGGGAGGCTCCAAAGAATGTGTCTGAAATCTGGAGTTTCCTAGGATTGGTCAGATATTATCAGAGGTTTGTCGAGGGATTCTCATTGACCTCGGCACCTCTAACTAAGCTTCTGAGGAAGAATGTGGTCTTCAAATGGAATGACGAGCATCAAAAAAGTTTTGAAGAACTGAAACATTGGTTGACTACAACATCAGTGTTGATTTTTCCCTAGTGGTTATGTAGTATATAGTGATGCTTCGTATCAAGGATTAGGATGTGTGTTGATACAATATGGCAAGCTGATAGCCTATGTATAGAGACAATTAAGGTCTTATGAGCTGAACTATTCGGTACATGACTTAGAGCTTGTAGTAGTAGTCTTTGCTCTAAAGAAATAATGACATTATTTATATGGACAGACATTCCAGATATACACTAATCATAAGAGCTTGGGGTATCTACTGAGTCAAAAGGAATTGAAGATAAGACAAAGAAGATGGATTGAGTTGTTAAAGGATTATAACTTTTCAATTATCATCCAAGGAAAGCTAATATAGTGGCTGATACATTGAGTAGGAAGTCAAATAATAGTGTAGCTTAGATTCAATTATCGAGGTTACCAAGCTTGATTCAATTGAGAGCTTTGAATGTGGAGTAAATTTAGAGCAAAATGAAGCCTTGATTGCTACACAAAAACTAAGGACGATGTTACATGATAGGATTAAAAGAGTTCAGAGTAAAGATCCTAAAATGGTGAAATTGATTGAGAAAATTAAGATGAATTCATATTCTGAATTTGAATTGAGAGATGAAACATTATGGATAAAATAGAGGTTATGTATGCCTAATGTGGATGAATTGAGAAAGGAAATTCTAGAGGAGGTGCATGTAGCAGCTTATGCTATGCATCCTAGTACTACCAAGATGTATAATATGCTTAAGCAACATTTCTGGTGGCCAAGGATGAGGAAGCAAGTAACAGATTGTGTAGCTAAATGTTTGATTTATCAACAGATTAAGGCTGAACATCGGCCTCCAATTAGGAAGCTTCATTTGTCGCCTATTCTGAAGTGGAAATGAGAATGAATCACAATGGATTTCATTATGGGATTGTGATTCGAGCCCTTTTGTTCTTATCTTTGGAGGCCAAATCAAAAATTTTAATTCCAAGGATTGCAGTATAGAATGCAACCTCGGTTCGTTTCACTTAATTGGAACCTGATGAATGGAACTAAGCTAGCCAATATGTCATGATATGCAAACAAAATTAGCAAGGAAGAGGTTAGATCTTTGGAGATTTGGACAAAAATGGAATAAACTACTCCCTTTTGAAGCCTATTGAACTCTAGCCAATGCCACATTTTCAAGAGGAAAGAGGTGCTTAGCCAAGCATTACTCCAAGAGAATTCACAACCGGGAACCCACTGCAAACATCCATAGTAGCAGCTGTCAGTGAAGGAGTTGACGATGAAGTGGAGGAGAGTAGATGGTGGAGTGTCCAAAGGTTTAGAGAGTGAGAGTGTTGTTTTTTTTCTTCTTATTGTGTCGGCTCTCTTTTAACCTAAAATGGTTACTTTTTAAAAGAAATGGGTTATGGATCGGGTTACACGGTGGGTAAACTTCTAAAAATGGTTCGAGTATTCGAAGTTTTGCCATGGCGACAGATGAGTTCGTCATGGTGAACTTTTCCCAAAAGTTTTAGCAGCCTTGTTCGTTCTTTCGCTGCAACGGCAAAATTAATTTCGCCGCGACAAACTTTTCCTGAAAGTTCTACTTGGAATTCTTCATACTTCGCCACGACAATACATCCCTTTCACTGCGGTGAACTTCCTGTTGCACATGTCCACTTGTTGACTTGACTTTAACCTTTCCTTGGCTCTACATCATCTTAAGTCTCTTCTCCTTGAGTCTCCTACAATGAACAAATGGTAGTTTACAGTATCAATTGTTCTCAAAAAAATTAATTAGTGCAATTAATACTGATTTGTGACAAATTTTACTCTCAAACTACATAAAATAAAGGTGGACAATCAAGAGTCAAATTAAGCATAAAATCTAGAAATAAGAGCCAAGAAGTGTAGTAAAAGTCATGAAAATGTCACTAATTTATATATTAAACTTGGGCTCAATCAAATTCTCCCACACTTAGACCTTTATATTCCTGGGAAAAGTTTATAAGAGTCAAAGAGACATAGGTGCAAAAGAAAATCCCAACCATGCTTAAAATAAGAGTAAGAAATTGGTAAAAATCACTTCCTCAGAAATCAATCAAAGCAGCCTGAAAGAGTGCCAAGAAAATAAACACTATAAGAATTTAATCGAAGAGGTTGAGTAAAAGAGACTTCACTCAAGGCAAGGTGTTTGCTCTCATTCACTTGTTTTTGGGATAATTTCACTATAAAATCTGCTTAGTCCATTCTCTACCATAAACTTGTGATAGCTCTACCTCTCTACTACAAGAACCATAATTTCGAAAATCAAGAGAACTTTTCAAGGTTTTAATGCACGAAAGGCTAGATGAAATGGATGGAATAGACAAAAGAAGAAACAAAAAATATGAGTACATGCGCCACAATTATGAAATAGATGTCAACTGTAAGACAATATTTAGAAAAACGACAACATAATCTTTTCTTTTTTTTCTTTTTTTAAGGTGAGAATATTTTCTTTTGAGAATATATATTTTTTTTTCTTTTCGAGTTTTTTTTCAATAACCAATTTCTTGAGATAACTACATGAGAATGAGAAATAAAATATTGACACCATAAGAAGATGTGTGCATGTACTAAAAAATATGGCTCAAGGGGTTAGCAATAGATAAGTGTTTATAGGCTTTGTGTTTAGGTCAACAGGGTTTTGAAAGAATGCCTCTATCATGTTAACAAAATTCTAGTTCATCAAACTTTAATTAAGAATTAAAACAAGTTCTAGAGAGATATGAAATTAGGCAGATACACGTAACAATGAAAGAATTCATACCCAAATATCCTTCCAACAAGGGTAATATCTCAATTAACAATCTCAAGATTTAAAAACATAAAGTGCTACTTTTTCAGCATACCCTCACTTACTTTGTGTTGAAAACATTGAAAATGAAATTAGCCAAAACCGACTATCATTTGAAGAATAGAAGGCATTTTCAAAAACACAGGGACCACTTTGAAACTTATAAAATCTTTAAGATACAAGAGTGAAAAGAATCTAATTAAGGAGAATTATTAAATTAAGGCAATTAAAAACAAACAGTTTCTGCAAGAGTATGATGCCGCGACGAAAGAGGTCATTGTAGCAAAATATTAAGTATGCAAACGTTGCCGCAGCGAAGATAGAGTTCACCGCGGCGAAAAGAACAAATTCCATACGTTGCCGCGGCGAAGACAAAGTACGCTGTGGCAAAAAATTACAGAAACATTTGAAACAAATGATTGGCCTCAATCGCCAAGTTTAAATTTTTGACATTATGCACAATTGACTTGCACAAGCAGTTAAATGGCCGAAAATGATGCACAATGTACAACAAGAATGGCAAAATTGAAACATCCCCCACACTTAAACACAATATTGTCCACAATATTGAAGAACAATTAATATAATATGCAATCAAGGGAAAGTGGAAGGCTCATTAGCAACACATCAAAAGTATAAAGAGAATTATATAAAAATTGCGAACAAAAAGTTTGGAAATTACAAAATTAAACTGAGCATCCAAAAACTTGAACTACTATATTGTGTGATCATCCCCAACATCAAAAGGATCTACTCCTGATGGGCCAGCACCGATAATCAGGTCATCTTCATTAGAAGGGAGCTGGAAGTGCAGGTGCTCTGCGAGCAAGGCATCCATCCGCTGACGATACCGCTAATCTCAATCCTACCGGGTGATTGCCTGAAGTATGGTGTCTCGGAGGGTAGCCAGGTCTGCAGAGAGGCCATCAACTCAGCTAGCGAGGGTCTGTATAGTGACGGGTTGGAGCCAGAGGATCGTCCTCGCTTGGCATTGTAGTGGCATCATTGGTAACAAAAGCAAGAAGTGGGGTGGATGGGGTAGGAGGTTGGATTTGGGGTTGTTTGATAGCTTGCAAATTCAACATGTTTTTGGTCCTTTATCCTTTGCTTATTTAAAGTTTCTTGTGCTTAATTATAAGATTCTACTTAGTTTTTCTCACTTTGATTAGGGGCAGTTGGATTTGACGAAAAGGAAGCATTTGGAGCATATTTGAAGAGTATTTGGAACATAGGAACTGAAGCTGAAGATTTTTGGATGATTTTGATATCGCCAGGAGTTACCCTTGGGCAGGACTAACAGCAGAGTAGCGGATGACGGGATGGAATTACGTGGACGACTTGACCCGCATTTTTACCCGACGTTTTAACCTAATTTAACAGCTTAGGAGGAGTTAAACACTATTTTTGGATTGGCCAAGTTTGTGGGCCTTATTTTTCTTAGTATATAAGTGCAAATTAGGTTTCAGGAACACACATTACTCTATACTCTTCTTTTGGCCTCCGATAGCAACTTTTGGATTTTTACATATTCTGGCTTTTTGCCTATGATAGCAGTGTCATCCTTTATTTCTTTTCAGAACCTCATGTGTTTGTTGATAGCCATATGTGGCTAACTCCTTTAATTCAGTCAAGGGATAATTCAGGGTTGAAGTTTATATGGTTGTGAGATCTTAACGCGTTTTAATTTACTCTTTGATTACATTGCATTTATGTCTTTTATGTGATTTCTTGGGATAATTTATCTGTAGTGAATTACTGTTATTTGTTCAAACAGGGCCCGTTGTTCATCTAATAGGAATTCACATAGCCAATCAAC